>JABUQX010050910.1:0-23674 GCA_015478945.1 Trachelipus rathkii
AGAGAGATATTTTGTATCGGGATGAGTCTGATTGATCTCGATATTCGCATATTAATTTTTGTATTAGGCGTGTCATTTGAAGTGGTATTTTTAGCATTATATGACATAAAATTCGGGTGTCCAAAGTGAAATAAGTTGCATAATGGCAGTAAAGTGTACGATTTGTTATTATCTGGAAAGAATCAATGAGCTTTAAAATTTTGAGGTCTGATAAAAGCGAGAGCTTCTATTTTAGATAATATGATGATAGGGGCTCTAAGAAATTTCTGCAATTTGGAATGTGATGTTCTTAGATAACCTTAGGTATTTTGGTATATATATTAATGAAAATCTGAAGCTTTTCAAATACCAAGTAAATTGAGGTAAGGTATTTATGATTATGTAAAATATGGTTTTGATTGTTTTCGTTAGCTATATATTATATAGTATCGATATATATATAATATATTAAGTATTATATATATATTATATAATATTATATATATATATATGTATGTCCTATATATATATATGGTTATATAAAAAATTTTTATAGTATATATATGTATATACTATATATATATATATATATATATATATATATATATATATATTAACTCTTGCCTACGCAAGTGTATTCTTCCAGGTACGCAACTGTTATATAGTATATTATATAATATATAGTAGTATATAATATATATATATCTATATATATATATTATATATATATATTATATATATATATGATGTTATATATATATCTCATATATAGTATATATAGGTACATTTAATAGTTTTAGCTATATACATTTATTATTAGAGCAAAGACAATCTTGACACCTTATTAATTATGTTATTATACTTATATAAAGGTTATATATATATGAATAGTTATATATTATATATATATATATATATATATATATATTATATCTATCTAGTAGGCGTATAAATATTTATAGTAAGGAGATCAAATGAAGAATACCGAAATTCGTCGATAGAACCTTACTAAATTGATAAAGGAATGAATACAATTAAGAGGATGAAAAACAAGAGAAGCATTTCAACAACAAACGTAGCGTAGAAAATATTGAAGCAAATATCGGAACTGTGGCAACACGCAGAGGAAGCGTTGGAGCGAATTTTCAGGAGAAGGTGTCGGAGCAGCTTGAGCTGCGAGAAGTGATTGGAAATCAAAAAATGATAAGTAGTTGGATGAAGAATGGAAAAAGACGGTTGGATGGAATGGGGCAAGACAAAGACGTTAATAAAAGTAGAAAACTAACAAGAAATAAGCGTTTACGTGAAGGAAGACCGGAGGACAGAGGCAAAATAGATCCAATCTTATGGTGTTTCTTGATGCGAGATATCGGAGTCAGAAGTATGGTAAAGGAGGATCGAAACACCTACTTGCTTGTGGATAGCTTTACTATGGAAAGAGAATTGCTAGGTAGGGAGGACGACATGAGGAGCACTAGGAAATTGATATATGGAATGGCTAAGACCTTCACATCAGAGGGTCTCGAGCCTAACAACGAATGTGGAGACACCAGCGCCAGGAGACCAGTTGTGGATACGGGAACAAGGTCGAGGAGATATGGAGAGAAATATTTTAGATGGATTTATTAAACTGTGGAGGAACGATGAGGAATAACATAGAGGAGGAGAAACCCACAAATGGAAGATAGAGCACAGGAACGACTGGAACCGATACATGGCGAGGAGTGAACAAGCACTACAGAGCCTTATGATGAATGGAGAAGAGCCCCTGGAATCGATGGGATCGAGATATAAAATACTCAAAACAGGAGAAGGCATGGTGGCATGGATACAGAACTTTATGATAAAATTGTAGTTGATAGGGTGGAGGGGAGGAGAACCATACCATCAGATGGAGAAAAAGCTGTGATATGCCTCAATACATAGAAAAAAGGAGATAGACAGAGTGTCAGAAGTTATATGAGGATAGTTGTTGCCATCGAGCGGCATATAGAAATATACGAGAGGATAAGTAATAGAGAAAAGACTCTGGAGAGAATTAAGAGGGAAAAATCGAAAGTACAACAAGAATTCGGTAAATAATAAAACGTTTTTTTGAGAGCTTGAATATTCTCTTTAAATGGAAGGTAAGAGAATATATAGTTCTTTTTGCAGAACATCTCAATATTGCAAAGTAAGAGAATCTGAAAGTTTTTAGATAGAATACAATTAAAGAGAGAGATTGTGGATAGTAATGGAGGATCCTTCATATGGAATAAATAGGAAGCTGATAAGGATAAAAAGGAATATGTATGAAAACCCATAAACACGATTAGAACAGAGATAGGAAGGGAGAAATGGTTTGAAACGAAGACTGAAGTAAGGCAAGGCAGTGTCTCCTTTACTCCTTGGCATTATATCTGGATTAAATGCTTGAAGAGGATATGGTGTGATGAGGATTAGGGGAATCACCTTTGTATATCGCGACGACGTGCTGTGGTGACAAAGGAAGCAACCTGAACTACAAGCTGCTGTGAATTCTTGGAATGAAGTTATGATGGGGGTGGGGAATGAAAATTAACATTGAAAAGTCGGAAATAATGGTGGAGAAATTGTAGCAGCTTCTGTAATTGAAGGGGAAAGAAAAAAAAGAAAAAAAAATATTGGGAAAATGAAAACAAATTCCAAACTACGCTCAAAAGTTTTTTGAAAAAAAACAGGGGGCCCGGCCGCCAGTAGTTCAAATATCTAGGAGTGATTTTTTGATGAGAAAGGTTTGATAGATTCAGAACTGAGGGAAAGAAATAACGAAATATTCAAGAATGTGAGAATGATGTAGACGTTGATGATGCAGAGAGGAGTGCCAGTAGAGGTAAATGTGCTGATGATATACAACCATCCTACGACCAATATTACTATATGTCGGGGTCCGGAATGTTGGGTACTTTAGAGCACGCTACAGGAAGAGTACAATAGAGTGCTATCGTGAATATGCGACGGTGAGTGGTGAGGTTAATAAGAGGAGTAACGCTGAGGGACAGAGATAGGAGTGAAGCAATAAGAGAAGAGCTCAGAGTCCGCTCAATAATGGAATGTATTGAGAGAACCAGCTTGAGAGGTTTTGGACGATGTGTGCGGAGAATGGAGGCTGGAGATATCCCTCGAAGATTTACTTATTTGGAGACTATGGGAGTAAACCCAGTGGTGAACGACCGAGAAAAGATCGGAAGGATGTTTATGGTAATGAGTAGGCATTGGTGTCGATGGGGTAGAAACGATGGAGAAATGTGGAAAGGACGGTATGCTGATGTTTGAAGACAGGAATGTCTGGAGGGTTTCTGGAGGGAGACGCAACATTTGACATGTTCTACTAAAAGATGGATGGTGAAGAACGGTATCTTTTTTAGCTTGTCGTGGTCGAGTGTAATCACGCTGTGGCATACCGTTCGCGAGGCCCCGGGATCTAATCCTTGAAAGTGAAGAATCACTCAAGGAGTTTTTTTATCTATACAAATTGACACTGCGGTTTTAATTGCAGTATTTTTACCATCTATACAAAATGCACTCCGATCTAGAGTGGTTCTCCTTACATGGTCCTGTGTTACCTTTGACCCGAGTGCAGAGCGGAGATGCGTGGCTGAGAGGTATGCTGTCCTGCTATCAGGCGCCTAAGGCGTCCTTCTATTTTCTGATTGAACTGTATGAGCACTCCTTTCCATAGGTTTAAGTCGCGTATCTTTTTAGGCTTGTCGTGGTCGAGTGGTACAACGCTGCAATAATGGCTGCTCGCGTGTCAGCGAGCAGGCCGCGGGTACTAGTATCGTGGTAAGTGATAGATGGATGATCACTGCAAGAGTTAGTTTGCTCCATCGTATACAGAATGGTGAGACTGGTTCAGGTTTAATTGCTGTATTTACATTAGTACAATTATTACTGTCCGATTGAGGAGTGTGTCTACTTACATGGTCCTGTGATACCTTTGACCCGAGTGCAAGCTTGGGATGCGTGGGCTGAGGTTATGCGTGTCCGCCAATAGGCGGTCCTTAATGTCCTGGTTCGAATAGAGGCGACTCTTTCATATGGTTTTAAAGTCGCGTATTCTTTTAGCCTTTGTCGTGGTCGTAGTGGTAACAGGCTTGGCGAGTATGCCGTTAGCGGCGAGGGGCCGGGATCTAAGTCCTGGTAAGGTGAAATCACTCAAGAGGGTTATTTTATCTTCACAGAAATTGATTCTGGGTTTGATTTCCGTGTTAACCACTAGAAAATAATATTCCTATCTAGAGTGGTCTTACTTACATGGTCCTGTGTTACCTTGACCCGAGTGCAAGCGGAGATGCTTGGCTGAGGTATCTGTCCTGGCCATAGGCGGTCCTTATTTCCTATTGAATAGAGAGCACTCTTTCATAGGTTTAAGTCGCGTATCTTATTAGCTTGTCGTGGTCGAGTTGTTAACACGCTTAGCATACCGTTCGCGAGGGCCCGGGATCTAATGCTGGTAAGTGAAGAATCACTCCAGGAGTTATTTTAATATAGTGATCATTATTAGATATATATATATATTTATTTATATAGTTTATATATTATATATATTATATATATATTTATATATATAGTATACTGATATGTTTTGGAGGTAGAATATGCATACCATATCATATCTTCAAATATTTATATATATATATATATATATATATATGTAGTTATATATATAGTAGATATCTTTGTATTGAGGCGTCGATTTAGGGGAGTGCATATCATATGCGATTCTCTCTAAAAAAAATGATAAAATGTTCTCACAGTTATATATACTTATCATGATTTTCATAACAGGAAATGATTTTTAAAATGTTTTGTACAAGGAGTCTAATTTTACATTAAAATCATTTATTTACTTCCGAAACATTATTTGTTTTCATAAGGATCATTGACTGGAGGCATTTCGATTTGTGCCTACTAGAGAGCAATTATAAAATGCTTTAAAAACACGTGGTTGTCATGGCAACTTAAAAGAAACCTTATTCTTATTTTGTCTATTTTGAGGAGTTTTCCACAAAGCCTCTCTCTCGAGCGTCTTTAAATATTTTCTCCCAAAATTGGCAACTCTACTCGTTGTTAGAGTTGCCCTTTGCAATCATACTGAATTAAAATCACAGGCTAACTCTTTGTCCTTATTTCAAATTTAGAATAAAAAAAAACTTATTTAATATATATATAATATATCAGTATAGCTACGGTTTTCAGCTTTGTAGCTTATATAATATATATATAGTAGTATTATTTATTATATTATATTATATATATATGAGTAGTATTGTATTATATATGAAGTATATGATATACTAGATCAGTATATAGTATATATATATTGTATATATAAATAATATATATATATCGAGAGAGAAGAGAGTAGAGGAGAGGAGGAGAGAGAGAAGAGAGATGAGAGAGGAGAGTAGATGAGAGAGAGAGAGAGAGAGAGAGAGAGAGAGAGAGAGAGAGAGAGAAGAGAGAGAAGAGATGAGGAGGAGAGAGAGTTATACTCAATTTACTATTAATTGAGACCGGGATTGCAAGGTGTAGATGAAGAGAAGGAAGAATAGTCACAGAATTTGGGGTGACTATGCGGGGGCAGCGCTTTAAGTTCCGCACGTCAAGATTTTAAGTGTGATTAGAGGCCTTCTCAGGCATCACCGCTGTCAATTCAGTCGTAGGGTTTAATCGCGTGGCTATAACTGCAAGGTATATATGCCATCCTCCCTCTGAATGATTCACTGTTGTTGTCAATAACTTAAGAATAAGCATACATGGTTTTGTGATATGCTGATATATGGAAACTACGATGAATATAATTGGTTTGCAAGGTTTTTTGGATACGCACAATGTCAGGCATTAAAAAGGAGATGTACGCTATTATGCTCTTGAAACAAGGTGTATTGACTGTACGGACAGTGTATTTGGTGTAGATACTATACAGAGTGGTTTTTTAAAAGGATGACCAAAACTTTCCCCCCCCCCCCTCCCTGGTTTTTAAAATATTGTGAGGGGTTGTAACTTCGTGGGTACGAAATTTAAATAAATTTAATTTATTGAAATGGAGATTTGATTCAGAGCTTGTATGTTAAGAAGTATAGTTTATAGAAGTCTTTTTACTAATGTGGTGTTTACGAATGTAAATGTCATGTATAAATAGTAAAATTAGCGATTAAATTCTTTATTATAATATTCTCCGCGTTGAACAGCAGACAATTAGAGGAAATATAACATTGGTTAAATATATTTATACTATATATTATGAGTATATATTATATTATAGTATATCTTGAATATATATATATATAGTTAGTATATATATATATATACGATATATATTATATATAGTATAGTATAATATAGTATAAATAATATATATATGGTATATATTATATATGTATATATATATATAAAGCTAGTGATTAGAAGGTGCCTCCCAATGTTTTCGGTTCACGAGCCGCCACTGGAAATAATAATATGACTATATTATAGATATAGGTAGAGTATGATCATAGTATATATATTATAGTAGTGCTAATAATGATACTTATTAGGTGTAGTATAGTATAATTATAATATTATAGTATAGTATATATATATAGATTAGTATATTATATATATATTGATATTATATATATTATTTATATATATATATTACATATGCGCAGTAGGCATTTCAGATTAATTGGAGTGGCCGTCTTGTGGGTCATCGACAAGTTTCCCAAAATTAAAGTTTTTATCTGGTATCTTTGCTGTCATTAAAACCTTTGAAAGAGTTTGCAGCTGGATTGGTAAGTTCTAATACTGAACTAAAAAAGAGAAAAAAAAAGTTGCAAGTGAGGCTATAAAATTTTTGAATTTACAGAAAATTGAAAAAGAAAAAAAATAAATGGGGAAAACTTTCAAGATGCTCATTCAAACGGTAATGAATTTTCAAAATATACCCAGAAAAA
This sequence comes from Trachelipus rathkii, assembly GCA_015478945.1. Lineage (NCBI taxonomy): Eukaryota > Metazoa > Arthropoda > Malacostraca > Isopoda > Trachelipodidae > Trachelipus > Trachelipus rathkii. The sequence goes on from JABUQX010050910.1 coordinate 6,939, forward strand.
ATTATGTCAAATTGACATAAATTTTTCCACTAACCCCGGTTGCTCTCAGGAGTAAAAATTTTACGTCATTACGATAAAAATTCAATGATATAATTATTTTATTTATTTGCCAACATATAATGATATTTTGTACGCGATTTGAAATAGTTCCTTCCTTTTCCAGTTATTTATTAATTTAAATTCAGAATTCTCTTTAAAGATTAAAATATAATTTAAAAGTTATCATTAACAAGTTATATACGACTTTTTAAAAATAATATCATGGCGCATGAAAAATATTTGCAATTTTCCTTGATATAACAATTCATCATTGGGTCTTTGATTGATAAACTTGTGGTCTTTGACATAATTTTTTTCCTCTCTATGTTAAAATATATATTAAAAACAGTTTTAAAATCACTAACTTTTAAAAGCTCGTTTGCGTTTTAGGCTTAAATGTTTTTATACACAGTACAAAAATAGCATCTTTTTATATATAAGAAGGGTGCATTGGAAAATATTCCAAAAGTTCAAATTTTCCAGGAGAAAGGAAATATGCTTTGCAACATTAAAATTTAGTTACCTTGAAAATTTCGTAGTGACAAATATTTTTTAACTTTGTATTAATTAATGATTGCTGTTTTCTCCTTGGAAGGTCTAAAATGACAAGCATAATAATTTACTTAAGTTACTAGAGCAATTAATTATTGAATAAAACAATTTATGGACCATGTTAGTTTTTCCCATGGAATTTATAAGAAGTTAAAATACTTTCAAATAATTTTTTCACATTTTTAAACACACTTGAAAACAGAATGGACTTATCAACTCTCCCATCTTCACTGAATTTCTTCAATATTTTTTACCCGTTGAATTGTTTCATCATTTTCCCTACACTGTCGCAACTGATACTACTCTTCCGTGTTTTCCAAATAGTTTTCCATCTTAACTTGCTACCTTGATAAGAACTCTTGCGTTTTGCCTTTCCACATGATTTCTTCCTTTGTCCGCAAGGATCTCTGTCTGCTGACTTAACAGTTATGCTAATCGTTTCATTATGTACTATTGGTAAGTTTGGAGAGCTCTTTCTTCTGCTATTTTCCCACTACCCTTAATTTACACACTTTCAAATGTCGAATACAAGGAAATATGTGTCGGCACTTGATTTGAAACTGAACTTGATATTTTCCATTTCTAGAGGATTTCAAGCATGCCTTTTGATTATTCCACTAAAATTATCGCAATGATATAACTTAATTATTGACCTAGGTAACGGATAGGTAGCATTGCGTGTTCGTAAAATGGAAAAAAAAGAAAAAAGGAAAAATTGTAACAAAGGTTCCAGTAGTAGAATAAATTTCATTCATATTATACCTGCCATGTTTATGATTATAATCAAAATGCATACATTATAATTTACATTCCTACATGCTCACTTTTGCAAAAGCTGCGATTGCTTCCTTATGTTAGATTAAAATTAGATTTAAAAAAAAAAACAAAAAAAAACTTTCATGTGTTTCTGTAAGTAATTTTTTTATTTAAAAACGTACCGAAGAAAAATGAATTTTTTCATTTATTTGAAATGGCTATCAATAATTTTAAAAGAAAGTTATAATAAGGATTATATAGAAAAGTTATCAAGATCTCTTACAATTACCAAAAAGAATTTTAATAATTTCATCCACATTTAATAACTCGAAAGAGGAGGTAAGTTTTTTTACAATTTAAAAAGAATTTTAATAATTTCATCCACATTTAATAACTCGAAAGAGGAGTAATTTTTTTTTTTTTTACATAGACTACGTAAAATGTTCTGTTAGCTCTTTATATCTGATTAAAGAAGTTTTTTTTCCTTTTTTTTTTTTAGCAGAGCAGACAGTTGATAGTGTTTCAATTAATGATGATAAGAGTATTCTATTGTCTTTTACCGATGAGCTTTCAAGCAATAACAATATACATTATATAACACAACACAATACACACACATACACACATGTACAATACATAATATATATATATTATATATATAATATATATATATATATATATATGATATTTATAGTATATATATCTTATATATTATATATATATATATATATATATATATAGTATATTAGTATATATAGTTATATATATATATAGTATATATGTGTGTGTGTGTGTGTAGGGTGGGGGTGTATGTGTCTGAGAAGAGAGAAAAAAAGTCTTGGCTTTTTTTTTAAAAATAATAATGAAAACTTGAATTATATTTGAAAATTCAGTATTTGCTAATCTCAAATTTTGGCTTTTCATATATATAGTATATTATATAGTATATATATATATAATATATATATGATATATAATATTATATATATATATTAATATAGTATATATATATTATATATATATATTATATATATATATTTTTTTTTTATTTTTTTGAGTCCAGTGTCGAGGCACCCATCCACGGTTCACAGAAGAAAGCGGCCATACTGTCTGAAAAAATCAGCACCATGGGACCGGCCCTGTCATATATATGTTGTAAGTTCGAAAGGGAGAATTTTGAGGATGGGGAAATGAATATTGCAGTTAGTCAAAAAATAAATAAAAACCTGCATAAAATTAATAACCCTTGTATATAAAATTAGTCGCTAAGTTACAATAAAAAAATCAAATGTTATAAAAGAATATTCATTTCCTGAAGATACAAGAAAAAGAGTTACTGCTAAAGTGTGGGAAGTTCAGACAAGATATGGGATTATCTTTCAGAAGGTGTTATGGACCGTAAGTAGGAAAATGAAGACGGCGAATAGGGTCCAGATATGGGAACAATCATATGAAGATTATGGGAACAGATATGAGGGGTATGAGCAAGGCAAAATTTGCTAAATGGGAGGAACGGTCCAGTGACATATAGTGACTGTGAGTGAATATTGGTGTGGCCAATACGGAGCGTGCAAGTATCACCTCGTGTAAGCGTTTTCGTATGTGGGAGGAAGACCCACTTACAAATGTTCGGCTTTTATGTTTCTGAGGTTTCGCTCCTCGATATCACGGTATCTGTCCAGCCATCTTTTGCCAACAAGAACGAAAGCCTTGTCCGGAGAGCAGGATGAGCCCCACACTGTCCCCTATTTTAGTCCGTCAGTAAACACTGGAGTAAATTCATCATGAACTAAAGGAAATGAGACACGGAATGATGCTTATTAACAAGGTCAGCCGGATGGCTAGATTGGAAAAAGAGGTCAGAGCCAAGCAATGGTGGGAGCGGGGGAATTATACCAAAGGTGGTGCACGACCCTTCGTCGTAGGAAGACGACAGCAAGCAACCTTTGTGCAAAGGGACTGTTAAATAAATTTAGGATGTTATGAACCGTGTTTGCTAATGGCCTAATTAGGATTCTGAGGTATCTCCTGCAGAATCGGTGTCAGAACAGACGATATTGGGGTTTGGAAAACGAAGATGAGCTTGTACACATATGTATTCTCTTCGAATGAGAGAGTGGCATCAATGCTTCAACTTCAAGGGTCAACCCTGGGGGGACGGTCGGAAGGCTCCAGTGGAGATTCGGATCGCCTCATTTTGGATGGGATCTAATAAGTGTAGTAGTGTTATTGGAGGTCGGGCTGTATACTGGCACAGCTAGTCCAGTTTTCGATTCGGATTAGGTGCGATGCAGAGGAGTAAAGAAAGGGACTTGCGAATCAGCACCCGCCAAGATTTTGAGGCGAGAATGGCGTAACAAAGTCAAGCGCTCGCGGATGAACAAGCTGTTCAGGTGTTTAATATGCGGTAATTAAAAACTTCAAATTTAATTCCAATTAACGAAAGTAACAATATTTATAGATAATTATTCTATGATTTAAATTGGACGATGGTATTAAAGCTCTCTCTCTCTCTCTCTCTCTCTGCTCTCTCTCTCTTGTCTCTCTCTATCTTTCTCTCTCTCTCTCTTTCTCTCCTCTTCCTCTCTCTTCTCTCTCTCTCTCTCTCTCTCTCTCTCTCTCTCAAGACAGATGAATTTAGCCAGCTGATCTTATCAATTTTTAAGCAATTCAATTAATTATTAGCAATACAGCAAAAATGGATCACTAATTTGATCAATAATAATTAAAAGAGACCAAGATAAAATAAATTAATTAAAAGTAAAAAAAAATCCATTCTAGAAGGATTGTTTTCGGATATTCATTACTGTCATTTTTTCTATCAGTAATTTGTGCTTATCTAGTTTTGTAAATATTTATCTGATATCAGTTTCTCCCTAGTGGCAGGGTGTGTAAAATGGCGTACCCATTTTATTTAATGAGCTGAGTGGGAAAAAGGAAAAATATTCCGAAATTTACGAATATAGAAACAAAACCATCTTTATGTATTTTTTCAACCTATCTATTGAGCATAAAATGGTGGAGATATAACTTTTTTTAATATATTAAAACTGTTTTGAAGTTTAACTGTTTGGAAGAAAGATAGGATAACATTCAAGTAAATCAAGTAATATAATCCTATTCACAGTCAAGCAGGGCTACTTATTCACCAAGGGCGGGCTAAGAAGTTTTACAAGAGATTCGGAAAACTTTTTATCATTCCATCGCTATCTTGCTCTCTCATTAGGCTCTCTCTCGTGTCTCTCGTCGTCCACCTCTTCTCTACTCTCCTTTCTCTCTTCTCGATCGTCTCTTCTCTCTTCTCATCGTCTCTCATCTCTCGTGTCGTCTCTTCTCTCTCTATGATGTCACGACACACAGCGACCTCTCATGTATCACATCGACTACTATACATATCACACACACATGATTGCCATGCAAATAGGTCCAAACCTTGTCCATCGTAATCTAAGTACTATACATTTAAATTTATCTGTTACCGCTATAGATCTTTCACTTTTTCAGGAGATTGATTAATGGAGTCAAGTACAATGCTGCACACCTCCCTCGTTATAGGCTCTTTTATCTCTACTCCTTCTGTGTGTGTTATTAGAAAACTGCTCTATCGTTTAATATATCATGAATTTTGTGGAGAACCAATGTTTCAGCAAATAAAAACTACTAAACATTACGTGAAGAATACTTACGCGCTTGCCCAGATCAGAAAAATTTAATAATACTGTAAACTTTAACCTAACACTTCGTACAAAACGGTAACCTATTCCCCATGTTTGTTTTTCGTTTAGAGCTTTGTATACACTCTTAGTAAGGAAGATAAAGAGCATCTTCTGTGTTGCTGTTTTTGGTAAAGTCAAACTGCAATCTTTTGTTGAGTAGTAAGCAGTATTTTTCCATGAAAGGCATTAATTTCATCTATAGACTATATTATTTTGCAATTGTTCTATTATTTCTTTGACAAGTATATACTTTATACCAGGTAATTATGTTATAACTGTATTCAAGATTGAGATCGGACGCAAGTGTTCCGGGAGGGAGTATCAGCACTCTTTGGGGAATAGACGTTAATCTTTACACTATGTCTTTACTATGCCGAGTTCGGATCATATAAGATGTCTGACGCTATGTTCAATTGAGTTTGTTATACAGGGCGGCTAATATAAGTGATCTTTCCCTTTTTTTACAGAGTAATATATGTAAGATCGAGTATATGCTAAGGGACATCTAACGTAATGAAAAAGTCACAACAGCTTTAATTGATATTGAGACATTTTTATTACAACAGCATTTAATGTCAGAACTATTTGATCTATGTCTACTTATTTTACAAATGCAACAAAGTATTGGAGTTGTCATCATTAGTTCGAGCTCTTAAACTATTACAGGCATACAGAACAATACTATCTTCGATTCTCACAGGAAATTAAGCTGCTAATGCCTCCATCCAAACGACACTAGTAGTAAAGTACGAGTTTGCAAAATTACCATATAACAATAATAGCATGTTGTCTTTTAGTTTGTACAATCATTTCATCATCTATATTTATGACTCGTTAAATTTTTTTGTATGTTCTTAATTTTACTCATAGTAGATGGTTTAAAACTGTTGTTAATTTAAAATACACAAATTTTCATGTTTTTCATACTTATACAATTGAAATACAATATAAAATAAAATATTTATTAAATATAATTTATCATTATATTTTGCAAATATAAAATAATAATAAATAATAATATAACTATAATAGTAGCGCTTATAGTATTATAATCTATGGATAATTTAAAAAAGACAGTGAGTCAGTAAAGGGATGTTAATAAATCAGACTGAATAGTAATGTATTTAATTTTAAGAGGATGAGAAAGAGAAGAAAAGACAAATTTTAAGGTTTAAAACAAATTTAAAGTTTAGTGAGAGGTCATGGTTGTGCGCAGCAGTCTGTTCCCACCTACCCTGGACTCGACACCACCCCACTTTACACTTGACGAGATACCTACAGTGGGTCTGTCACTGAGTTTGCGGAACCCTATCGAGACTGCTATGGGTTTTTGGCTCATAGACCATGGGAGGACCTTTGCATTTTAAGGCTAGTAATTGAAGATCCAGTCTATTTCGGAGTATCAATTGGAATGTGACACTGTAAGCAAGTGACAATTAGAAAAATTTAAGGTCTCCTTTTCGTACCTTACGTTAATAGTTATCTTCTGACCTACTTAATTTATTCTCCTCTCATTCGTACAAAGAAAAAATATAATAATAAATAATAATAATGATAATAATAAAAAATAATATAAATATCTATAATGATAAATATTATACGAAAATATTTAGCCTGCAACAAAAAGTTTTAGCATCAAAGTGAAATACAGTTAATAACATAAATAAAAATAATAATAATTACATAAAACTAAGGTAAAATACATAATAATAAGGAAATAATTCATGGTAGAAATTTTACCTCCAGTGGCAAGTTTAATTGATTTTGCCGAGAAACAAACTTGAGTAATCTAAAACATAAACGTAATAGAGAAATGAATTAAAATTTAATATTTTCTCTGGGTTCCACTTCTCTCTCTGCTTGTCTTTGAGGGATTGAAGCTGGAATCTGGTATACTGTCGATAAATAGGAGATATCAGTAGTGCAGTTACGCAAATATCAAATAGCACCAATGGAATTTGCAAGTGGGTCTTAATGAGAACTCGGAGCTGCATTATGAATAATTCCCGTATTGACCCGCAATTGCTTCATTGTACGTCTAAACAATGCGAGATAATAATAATCGTTTACTCTATAATACTACTAACGCTAGACTGTGTGATTAAGATATTCAGGGTAAGCAGTTAGTTTGCTATATCGACCCTTCTTAAATTAGCACTACAAGTGGTGAAGAAGCTCAATACGTTATTGTTATGTCCAGTCATGAAGTCAGTGTAACGTATGCTGAATATCCATAGTACCAACTACTTCATGCACGTGTTATTTTATTTATATCACGCTTGCATGGGTTAATACCTTGGACTATTACTAAAATAGGGTGACGCACACAGCAGGGAGCTGGGCACGTGCGCTAATGGTTGCATTCTCTATCACATTCATAGTGTGCCAATCGTATATCTTTGTAAAATGTATGGCGGATCTACCATTCCATTAGCCGCCTGTCCTTACCTTTGATTTAATTCACTGGATCATAAGCATATCTTTCCCAGCTATTAAGCTCCCTATATTTAACAAGTTAGTAACTTACTCGTAAGATGGCTAACTTGTATCAATTCCTAAATAACTCAGTGATATAAATCTCTTATTAAACTATTATTACATATCCTAGTATGTTCTTTTATTCTATTTAAAATTATATTCATTTATCGTTAATATTTTTTTTTTTATACGTCATTGAAGCAGCATAAATTATAAAATGATTATAATAAGAACACATATATATACAGTAAGATCAAAAAGTAGTATATAATTCTTCATCTACACTCATATAATTAATTATCCCTCATTTACCTTAAATAGCAATATAGTACGTACTCAGCCATAAAACCATCTGGGTTTCCGCACCTCAATGTGATCAAGAGCACATGTGGTATTATTCGTCAGTGTAAGAGTTATTACAATACTCAAGTTAATGCCCGGAAAGATCTTATCAAATAACTATAAATAAGAGCACCTAAGAGCTATTCTAACACTAATAAATCAAACGACTGAGCCATTTACACTATCCTATTTATGTACATCTTTATCTTCTTTCCTCTTCATACCTCACAAACTTTACTCGACATACTTTACATTATATACTTTGATATACTAATATTGACTATTATCTCACGCTTTTATTAGAACTTCACATAGTTATTATTATTATTATTAATTATTATTATTTTAATTAATTATTATTTATAAAAATTTATAATATTTTTACATATATATTATCTTATTTATTATTTACATCCGTTGGGAATTACAATTAACCAACAACAATTTTTACCCCAATTACAACAATGTACATAGTACAAATTGAATCACAGTATATACTCTGAAAAAAATAAATGAATAAGTAATTAGATAAATAATAGTTTACTCAAAAAACACCAATAGTATAATGCTTATAGTATTTAATAAGTGAGTTTGATTACTGTTGCCACGCATATTTAAGTAAGTATAAGAATGAAGCCAGAATAGCATCCGTATAGTAAGCTATTTAAGGCTAAAAGTATTCGGGCACGCACTGATTCTTTTTCTACTACTCTTCAGCACGACAACACGCGAATAATTGCGAACGAGGGACTTGCTCCACTTCTCTGCGAACTAATATCAACTTTCGAGTATCAATAGTACACTATTTGAGGTATTAATATATAATATATATATATATACTCATAGTTTATATATTGCTATATGCTTAATATTACTATCTTATACTATATATTATTTCTTTTAACTTTTATTTTTCTTATACATTCATTTTTATGATTTTTTTATAATAATGATAAAACAAAATTCTTTTCATTCAAACCTTTATTATAATAAGGAAAATAATAATAATAATAATAATAATAATAATAATAATAATAATAATAATAATAATAATAATAATAATAATAATAATAATTAAATAATAATAATAATAATATAAAAATAAAACTCCTGAAGATGATGATATAGTGTTGAAGAGACAGGCTTGCTTTTCGATTTCCCCGAGTCGGAGCCAAAGTCGGAGTCTGAGTCGGACCCGAGCAGTGCGGTGCGGACCCGGAGTCGGAGTGGCTGTAGGAGGCGCGGGATGCGAACCAAAGGTGGAGGCGGAGCTGTGTGCTGAATCGAAAGGTCTGGAGCGCTTTGCGGAAAGTCATCTGAGAGGAGGACTGAACCGGAATTGGACTCGAAGGCGAAGGAGGCGCTGAAGCTGATGCACAGAAGGTAAAGGGGAGTGAGAACCGAACCGACGTTAGAGGCATAGCTGAGAAGGACGCAATGTCGTGTACGGAGCTGGAGGCAATCAATGATATCATATGAATAATCAGAAGACCTGAGCATTCGTATAAATTTCAGTCTTCTACAAACAATTTAATTTTTAGGGGGGCAGCGCCCCCCCTTTCGGGGGGACGAAGGGGTACGTAATCTCGTCTAATATACGACGAGATTACGTCATACTCCATCGCCTCGTCTGTCCCTCGAACGCATTTAACTCATTCTTATATCCCTTAATGCTCAACCGCCTTTCGGTAATGCTGCCACAAAGGGTCGTAAAGCGCATATTACATCGACCCTCGGGGGGAGGTTACCCTATATACATCCTATAACTGCTCGACTTGAATTTCGTCTCGCGCTTCGAATGCTTAACCACTACATAGCTTATATTCCAAGTTTCAGAGGTCTCTAAATAGGCTCTTCTAAATTCTTTCTAATCGAAGGGTTGGATTCCCCTGTTTTTCTTCAGTGGGGCAACGAAATTATCTATTATATATACTATATATATATAATCTTATCATATATATATATACTATTAATATATTTTTTTATATAGTATATTAATATATAATGTATATATCTTAATATTTATGTATATTCATAATTATAATATATATTACTATGCTTAGGCTTATTCTATATATATTTGGTCATCCTCTAGAAGAGTCCTACATCCATGATCTCTAAAAACCTTAACAGACAGCTACCGGGAAAAGGAATACATTAGTAGATTGTGGCAAAGTTTACCATATTATTTAATTAATAATTATATTAATATTATTGATGTCATATTCAGTAATAATAATTAAATATATTATTGTTAAAATACTATTAATAATAATGGGTTCACATTTGATGCTTTGTCATATGACGGTGTTGATGAATGTTAAAAAAAAAAAGTATATAATATGAAATTATAGCTTGACAAACTACAATAGCTCAAGCGAAAAAAGGAATACATTTTTTTGGAATCCTGGTAAAATTTTAGATAGGATAATGAAAAAAAAAAAAAAAAAAAAAATTGATTATTGTCTACTTATTATAGCCATATGATTAGAGAGCCTATTTAGTGACCTTTTAATTGGTTACTCCGTAAAATAAATACACAACTTTCCTATTAAATTTTGCTATTTTTTTTAATCTTACACAGAGAATACCCGAAGAGTATAACTAACTCGAGCGGAGTCGGGTCCTCTCGGCCTTCCGGGGAACTACGGGGAGGACTATTCTCCTCCTAAGGGGAGGGTCTCGCGGAACCTCCCGCATCTTGGTATTTGGTGTCGCGGGGGTTCCCTCCCCCCTCCCTACGGGGTATAGAAAACGTCCACCCCTGTTCCCCTGTCGGCTCGAGCCCTCTACAATTGCCGTGTAATACATTTACAAATATATATAATATATATATATATACATTGTTCGCCGAGCTCCCCCCCCCAAAAATAGCCAAATTTTTATGTTTATTTTTTTTTTTTTTAACTTTTCTCTAACTAAAATTTTACAAGGATTCCAAATATGTAATTTCCATTTCTCTGTACTCTCATTTTAGTTTTTGAGATTATGATTTTTTTTGCATTACAGTTACCTTTTCGAAAATTTTGCGTCCCAGGATTTCCAGCAATGTTTTATACCTATTTCCCCCGGTAGCTGTTGTAGTTTTTGTAATATGGGAATTCAGACATCTTTTTCGGGATTTTTGCGTTTAAAAATATATATCATTACTAACTCTTATATATTTATATATTTATATAACTAATAGAACTTTATATATATGTATTATTATATATATATATATATATATTATATATATATTATATATATATATAATAATATTAAATAAACTGAATTTTTTACAGTGTGTGTTACACAATTTTTTAAATGAAAGTGCTTACACAATATAGTGGATTCATGTTTTCTAAACTCCCAATTTTACCCGGTTTACCATATAAAAACTCCAGGATCTGGTGGGTTGGTGTCAGCTCCTTGGGTGAGGTAATCTGGTGTCACGCCTGCCCCTAGGTTTCTATATATAACACACCATTGGCAGATAACTTTTGTCATCTTCTAAACCAGCTTCCCAGAGCCTCCGAATTTATGATGACAACAATGTTCAAAGTTTAATAATATAAATATTAATATATTACATTTATTAACTTTTTACTTTATGAATAGTCTGTTATTGTCATTAGTACAACAACCTGTAACATAGCAATACCATTTACGCTATGCAGTTTCAACCAATTAGGCCAATGACAATTCATTAGCTAATGGAATTGTAAATGTATTGATCCAAATGTCAAAATTCGAAATTTTATACCCAATTTAATAATTTATTTTATAAAATTACACTAAAGTAAATTGCAAAAAACAAATTTCAAATTATTGATCATTTTATTTTTTCCTAAAAAATTTAGAAATTTTAAACAAAAGAATAACCCCCCAAAAAACGCTGGGCTGTTTTTTTTTTAGTCCAACCCTGGGTTTTGGCCCTATTAAGTGGACCAAAGAGACGGTCGCCTTTCGTGACGTTTTGGAGAACCTATTGGGTAGGTATGGGACAAGTGTGTCCTTGGCACGGAAATGTTTTCCGGGGTTTGTATTGGATAACCCTTTAGTTCCTTGTTGGTTGTTTGAAAACTATACTCGGATAGGGTTCGCTTGGGAAACGATGAAAAGTGGGATGGGGGATGAGATAAAGGGCTGCTGTGTATTACTTATTTGAAAAGTTTGGTAATGATGGGCAATTACAGGTTACAAAATTGACCCGTGCCCGAGTTTCGCTTGGGATTTGGGAGAGGAGTTCTGCTAGGATGGGGTTGAGATCGGTTGATTTGTTTAACAAGCAGAGGCATGGAGGCAGTGTGCCAGATTGTAGCGTAAGACTGCCTTTTGTCTTATCGGATATTTTTCATTGAGCTGGGCGTATGGCTTCTCCTGCTCAATTTATGTATGGTACAATAACTCCAAACCTCCTGTTCAAGCAGGGAGGAGGGGATTTGAAGGAAGAAGCACTATGGGTGCATGCCACAGTATATTGACAGTTAAGGTAATATGATACAGAGGAGGTTTTTTTTTTTGGGTGAATAATTCCCTGCAAACTGGGCATATTGTTATGCGGTCCCCTACAGAGTTTTCGGGGATGACCAAACCCTATGACCATTTAAAGCAACGTCTGGGTCAGGGATAATGTGCGACATTGTAACTTGTTGAAATCCTATTTCACCTTTGTAAGGTGGATGAGGGGTCATAAGGTTAGCAGTAACCGAGATTTAGGATGTCAGGTGAGTCTCGACTCGGGGAAATCTATAAATGGTGTTGTAACCGATAGGCGTGCAGCTGGATATTCACGCTCGCAAAGCATTATCATTCTGTGTTTCTGTCAAAGAATGAATAGTGCCCTTTAGATGTGTTGTTAGTCATCGTGGAGTTAAAATAAGATATGTCTTTGCGAGAGACATTAAAAGGACAAAATAGAATTTGATTCCGGTTAGCAGTGCTTGAACGAGAAGGATCCATTTTTTCATTAAAATGTGCATTGGAGGGTCTTTCAGACTCCCTAAATGATTCATTTCAAGTGCAATCATAGGAAGAATGGTTCTTTTGATCAGTAAGGGCTTTGGAGGTAGTTGTAGTGGATCGCAGTATGTATGTAATATATCGGGAATAATGTGTAGGATATATGGTCATTTTCCTGGAGGGGGGTGCAGCATAATGGAGTAATTAGACGAGGGAGTGAAAATCGACTATGACGAAAGGGCACCTTGCGGGTTGCGCTAAACCGGGTCCTTGGGCACCTGGGGTGTTTTAGAGGCATAAAAGTCGACGAATCGCTTAAATTATGCAAGAAAGACCCTCAGGTGTAGAAGAAGGAAGAAAATTGGAGGTACTTGTTGGTCTAGAAGTAGTAGGGACAGAGGTGGGTTCTAAACTGGGAACCAGAACGAGTAGTAATTGATGTTTAGTTATTTTCTCACCTTCTTAAATAACGTTTTGTTATTCTTTTAATTAACGGTACCTTTCCAGAAAAAATATCTGGCACCAACAATTGATTTTCGTCTCCATACTGGAAACAGTAGGTTACACGCGTGTATTATCTTAATAAAAATGAAACATAGATAGTGAATAAACAGAAATGGGCTGAAAGCGATATTTTCACATAAGCAGAAGTGGTATTCCTTCTCCACCTCATCCAAGGTTACATGAACAAGACCCCGCCATCTCCCGGACCCGAACCCGTTGTGGATGTGGGCTTCGGAGAATCCTCCCGGAACCTTACGCCGGTTTACACGACTGTCACCACATCGGCATACCTTGTTTATCGGGGTCACGTAGAGCCCGAGATATACATACAAAGTTGCAGAAAGAACAGCCTCCTCAGTGGTTAGCCTGGCTCGGTTCCCTACAATTGGGCGGGCCCGGGAAAAGGTGAGTGGTAAAGGCCGGTGTTTTCTTGCTGACCGCCTCATGCTCCACGGGGAGGAAAGTGTGGTGTGAACGAAAACATGGAGGACGAGGCACCGGATATCGCATATACGTTACAAAACGCGCATGGATGATTTCAGCGAGCGTTTTTTGTGTCAGCTACGTCACTTGTGGAGGCAATGGTTTTGAATTCAAATGTTATATTTATTAAATGATTACACCACCTTTATATACAATACCTTTATTATTATATTTATTATTATTATTAATTATTATTATTAATTATTATATATTATTATATATTATTATTACTTATTAGTAGTAGTAGTAGCTACGTTAGTAGTAGTAGGTAGTAGTTGGTATTTATACATATATATTATAATGTATAATATATATATATATACTGGCAGAAACCTCAATAATAATTATTCTGCGCTGACGTGTGAGGAGATGGAGGGAGATATATATATAATATATATATATATAGTATATTATATAATATAAATGGTATGATATGCTTAAAATCACACCGGTGGCACGTTTCGGTAGGAGAGGTACTAGTGCTGGAGTTAGGTATATATGTATTATATATATATATATATCATGAGCAAGCATAATTATTATATAGTACTATGTTTCTTGGGCGTTGTACCATGGGCGTTATACTATATATATATATCAGCGAGAGTGGTAGCCGAAGCAGCGACTTACATACAACGCAAAACAAAAGCGCAAAGTGGAAAGAACTGTTACGGTATGAAATACATAATTTTTTCAAAGAAAAAATTAGTTAGCTCCCAAAACGCAAACAGTGTTTGGTTAGCAAATTCAATATTTATTTTTTAAAAAGCCCCCGGTAGGAGCGGCAAAAAAATATAAAAAGATATGAGTTTAGGCGCAAGTATTTAAAGATGAATTAATTTTATAAATTTTATTTGAAAGATGCAAATGTATATAACAAAAAATGACAAAGATTTTTAATCTTATTTCAATTTTATTTGATCCTCCTCCTCCGCTCTCCTCTTGCATTCTTGAACAAGTAGTAATAAAAATATTTCATAAAGATAAAGTTTTCAAAATTTGCTGGGGATGCCAGGCTTTGCCTCACTTTGCTCTAGAATGGTCCAGAGCCGTGACTAAACAAACCTGCCTCAGGGACAGCCCCTGAGCTCTACCACTTCTTTGGTTTATCTTTTGTGGGGGGGGAAGGCGCTCGTCTAGTGGTAAACTGTACATTGGTCCTAAGTGTCGATGGCTGCTTGCGATGGTTCAAATCTTCTGTGCGAGTGATATTTTTCTTACGTCTTATTATTACAAAATTTGGTTACAAAACTGTTGTTGTGTCCATGTTGGCGTTGCTTGACTTTTGGGGTTGGCTTCTCTTGCTGTAATACCCAGGAGCAAACCTCCAGCCTGTAAGTGCCATGGATGGCTCCCTACACCAAGTGAGGGTGGGTTGCTCAATAAGGTTTGAGGCACCGCTTCTATGGATTTTAACTAATACTAATACATTACTTCTAGTCTCCACACTGACTATTATTTATATATATAAATTCGTCTAACATATATATTTGTCGTGAGGCGCATCTGGTAATATACACAGATATATATAATAATGATTAGACTTGCCTTATACGATTACCGATATATATTTTAGCTGAGTATAGCTACTTACTAGCATAATAGAATTATACATAGGGCCCACACCACCGATCTGCCCTCTTGAGATAGTCAGTTCAGGCATGTACTAGAACTTATAACATTCTACAGAAGAGAAGTATTCTGAGAATTTAACATTTTTTTGTCGGTGTTCAGCTTAAAAGATGAAAGGGGATTTTATAAGCTGAAGAGCAAGAGGGTAAAAATATTCATCAAGAGGAATATTGTGAAGTTTATTATTCTAATAATTAAATTATATAACGTCCTTAATATGTGGGCAGCAGTAACAAATCATTTGACAGTGAAATAGCTGCACGCTCTGATTGACTCTTGAATACCTGCATAGTCTCTGAGAAGCAAATGTTGCCAAATGTACATTTTTTTTTTTTAACGCTTTGGAGAAAATATTATTTTTTTGTTATTTTATATGCTCATTTCTAGGGGTTTCAGTATTCGAGCCGATCGGTGCCCCGAGGAGACAAAGAGGGGGCGGACGAAGTCCCACTCCCATCGATCCCCGGTGAGGGGCCCAGAAGAAACTTTCTCCGACTCTATCCATAACGTTATCTTGTCGTTGTAGCAAGCTCATCCAGTAGGGATAAGATGTAGAGTTATGATTATTAAAAAAAAAAAAAAAATATTTCAAGGGGCTCCGATCTTCGGGCCAACCGGGATTAATGCTGCTCACTAATCGGGATATAGCCGATCGGGCACCCCATTCGATGAATATGTCAAAAAACTAATTTTTTTCAACATTTTTGAAAAAGTGAGTAAATTTTAATATTAATTATTTAAATACTAATCCTTCACCACTCTTTTACTTCTGTTTTTTTTTTAACGATTGCACAATATCATTGGTGTATTACAAAAATGTATCCTTGGATTAATAAAAATGCTATTTATTTTCGTGAGCTGTTATAGTTTTCTTGTTACAGTCTGAAACGGAGTCGGGATGCTCCTGGAGAACCATATAATGGTATGAGTAGTTATAGATAAGGGTATTGTATCATAGTAGTACTATATAAGTAAAAACTATACTGGAATGGACTATAATTATATAATATGTCTTAATCGTAAAGTAAATTATAATATAATATGAGAAGGGAGCTATCTCTAGGAATACTATACAGCGAAGGTGGATATTTCTATTATATTATATATCTATATATACTACTCCGTTTATCTATACCCTATACCACTTAATAGGCGCGACATACATAAGTAATGATTACCAAGGGGAATTTACAACAGATTCAAACCAAGCCGACACTTTTATTACAATACTTTTTTAGCTTTCCTCATAGCTTCAGGTCATAACTATTTCTCGTATAAAAACATGCTTAA
>JABUQX010050911.1:0-37500 GCA_015478945.1 Trachelipus rathkii
TTGGATATTCGTATATATTTGGATAAATCGAATATTAATTTTGAGATATCAAAAATGCCATAAAAGTGCTAAATTTGGTATTTTAAATTTAACATTTTTAATCTATGTGTTAGTGAACCGCTCTAAAAACTTTCTTTCTTTATTAATTTACTTTTTCTCTTGTTTCAGAAAGTTAATATATAATAACTATTATTTATATATATTATGTATATATAAATATAATATATTTTATTTTTTCAATATATTAGTTTATATTATTTATCTATTTTATTATATTATATATTTTATGTTGTTAATATATATTATTTATATTTATTCGTATATAATTTAGTTACTTATCTTTAGTATCTTCTTTATTTATATTTATATAGTATATATATTATTATTTATTATATATATTATATTTTTTATATATTATATATATATCTATTTTTTTTATTTTTATATAGATAATTAATTTTTTTATTTTATATTATATATGAGAGAGAGAAGAGAGGAAATTTAGGTTTTTTTTTTTATTAGTTACGTTAGTTATTTTATGTTTGGTATGTAGGGTTTATGCTTACATTTATTTTTCTTAATTTGTTTTTACGTTTAGGAATTATTATTGGATATGTTATTGATTTTTTTTTACTTTAGGCTGTTAGGGTTTATTATTATGGTTAGGTTATGCCTAGTTTAGGTTTAGGTTTAGGTTAGGTTAGGGTTATGGTTATGGTTTAAGATTTAGGTTTAGGTTTTTTATGGTTAGGTCTAGGTTTAGGTTATGGTTAGGTTTTAGGTTTTTAGGTTTTATTCTGTTTTTTCGGTTAGGTTAGGATTAGGTTTATCGGTTTTAGTTACATTAGGTTTAGGTTTTTTTTTTATGGTCGGTTTTAATTCTTTTACTGTTTAACGTTCGGATTTTTTTTTTTACTTTTGTGTTTTTTTATTTTATTTTCTTCGTTTTTTTTTTTATGGTTATACTTTAAGGTTTAGGTTAGTTTTATTATTTAAGATTACGTAAAATTATATTTTTTCTTTATTTGATATATTATATTTCTAAAGGTTATTGTGCGAATGCTATTCTTGATGTTTTTCTGAGTGAATGCATTGCTTTGCATTAATTATTTATCTGGATATCTATAAATGGTTCACATATTTACCAAATTATATCCGTTCAATCATTCAATAATTCGTATATATTATTTATTATTTATTATTACATATTACTATTATTAATATTATATATATATTATATATGTATTTATATATATTTTTTATTTATTATAATATTTTATTTATATTTTAGTATTTAATTTTTAATTATTATAATTATTATTTATTATTATAATATTTTATATATATTTTTTTTATATTTTATTTATATAAGTTTATTATTTATATTATTATATATATTTTATTATATTTTATATATATATTATATTTATAATGTGTGTTTGTGGATGTGTGTGTGTGTGTGTGTGGTGTGTGTTGTTGTGTGTGTAGTTCTGTGTGTGTGTGTGTTGTGTGTGTATGTGTGTGTGTGTGTGTGTGTGTGTGTGTGTGTGTGATTGTATGTGTGTGGTGAAAGCTTAAATTTTTTTCCGATCTGAACTTTTTTTTGTAAGTGCATTTATTTAATATTTTCAGTCAAAATAAAGAAAAGAAATTGCTTTGTTTTGCAGTGACCCTTCTTATGCTTTGTAGACGGGTCTGGGTTTTTCACAAATTTATATTTTTCCCGATATTATTCGTAACGCATTCCCTAAACTTTTCTTATCCTAAGTACCTATTTCTGGTATTATGTTATTATTTATATGTATATTTTATAATTTATTCACATATTTATTTATTATATTTTTATAGTTTATTATATATTGTTTTTTATTTATTATATATTTATATATTAATATATATATATATATTATATAATATATATATATAATATTTATATATTTAAATATTATATTTTATTATATTATATGATATATTATTTTATAATTATATATTTTATTATTATATATACTATTATTATATTATACTTTTATATATATATATATTTTAATAGTATATATTATATATATTATATTATCTTATATATATTTTATATTTATTTTATATAAATAAATAGTTTTTTTTTTCTTTTTTTTTCTTTTTTTTTTGGTTTTTGTTTTTATTTTTTTTTTTTTTTTGTTATTTTATTTATAATATTTTTATTGTAATTAGACAATTAATGACATTATTTTAAATAGGAAGATATATATTTATTTATACCAATTTATGTTTTTTCTTTTTAATTATTTTTCATTTGTATTAATTACTTTTCTCTAAGAACGTTTGACATTTGAATAATTTCTTTATTTTTATTTTAAAAAAGTCAAATAGTTGATTATATTTGATTTGTTATTATATTTTTGATTTTCTTCGGATTCGTCAACGTGTCTACGTCGAATATATAATATTTTTCAAGTCTGCAAATTATATGTTAGTTCGCGTGATCTTGTTAAGTCTGTAAACAATTCGTAAAAAAAATCAAAAATAAAAAAAAACACAAATTTGATTTTTTTAAAAAATCAATTAAATATCACCTAAATGATTGCCATTCCCTGGTTTATATGGTTTCATAATACATTTCTGGGCCTATATAGTTGGGGAGAGACACTTTTATTCTATTCAAATAATTTTTCTATATATTATTTAAAAATTCCCATTAATATATTTGGAATTATATAAAAAATTTAAGGTATTTTTTCATTGTATAGTTACTTTTTGATTTATCCTTTAAGTATCTTAATATCCTCTAGATATTTATACATCTTTCTGTTAATTGATAGACCTGTTCCTTATTATTTGGTCGATTTCTCTTACTCGCTATGTCATTTTTTTTACTTGTATTCTTTTTGGTTATATTTTTTTTAATTCCTTACTTAATATATTATAGATAGTTCTTCATTCAGTTTTATTTTTTTTTTTAAATTTTATTATATATATTTTTCTTATTAAATTTTTTAATTTTTTTGTTTTTTTTTTTTTTTTTTATTATTATTTTTTTTTTTTGTTTTTTTTTTTTTATTTATTATATATTTTTTATTTATTTTTTATTATTATATATATAATATATACTTATTATTTTCTTTTTATATAATTTTATATATATTTTAATTTTTATTTTTTATGTTATCTATATTATTATATTTCTATTCGATATTATCTTATATATATTGTTTTTTTTTTATTTTTTTTATTATTTTATTTGATATCGGATATTAAAAATTTCGATATTAGGTTTATACGATAATTTTTTTTTATTTATATAATTTATATTATTATTTAATGTATAATATTTTTTATTTTTTTTGATTTTGGTGTTTTTATATATATTGATAGGTATTATCCTTTTGAGTTTATATAGATATAGTGTACAGAATGTTACCTGTTACTAATTCTGAAGATATTATAGTTATATTTTATTGTATTTATATTTTTTTATAATTTTTCATATATTTATTATATTATAATGTTTATATTATTTATATTTTATTAGATTACCATGTATTATAATATAACATTATAGTATTATATATATTATTTATATTCATATTCATATTCATATATATTCATTTATTATATTAATCTTATATATTATTTTCATTATCTAAATTATTTATAATTTTTTATCTATATTAAGTATAATAGTTGTTATTATTATTATTTATTTATTTTATTTATTTTATTTATTTTAGTATGTAAATAAAAATTTAATAAAAAAATAAAAATAGGTTTTTTTATATTTTTCATTATTAATAAATAAAAATATTTATTTATTCATTACTTATATCTTTTCTCATTATTTTTATATATTTATTAGATTATTTATTATTATTATTATAATTTATATTATATTATTATTTTATATTAAATTTATTATTAATATTTATTATTTATTATTATTTATTTGTTATTATTATTATTATTATTATATTTATTATTTATTATTATTATTATTATTATCATTTTATTTATTATTTATTAATATTTTATTTATTTTATATAAATTATAAAAGGTTTATATATGACCGATTAATAATTTTATTCATTTTTATTTATTATTATTAATTATTATTATTATTATTATGTATTATTTAATTATTATTTATTATTATTATTTATTAATTATTATTATTATTATTTATATTAATTATTTATATTATTTTGTTTATTTTATTATATAATTTATTATTTTATTAATTTTTATATTATTATTTATTTATTTGGGGGTTCATGGAACGACTGCCCTAGTTAGCCCATTTTCTATCTATCAATATTCTCTTTTGTATTATATCTATTTATGTTTTGTAGAAAAATAGAATAGGTATTGTAAATTTGAGAGATAAAGAATTTATGAGATTCATTATTAATTAATTTTATATGTATGTATTTAGGGAGGTATTATTATTTAATTATTTATTTAATATTATTACTTTATTATATATTATTCTTATTATTATTATTTATTATTTTATTATTTTATATTATTATTATTATTATGGGATTATTATTAGTGGTGATTGATGGTGATTAGTTTATTATTATTAGGTTATTATTATTTAAATATTATTCATGTTTATTTCATTTTATTTATATTATTTTTTATTATTATTAATTATTAAATTATTATTATTATTGATAGATTGGTTGTTCTTTTTTTTTTAAATTAGTTATTATTATTATTATTATTATTATTTTTATTATTAATATATTATTTTGTTTATTTTATTATTATTATATTATTGATTTTATTCGTTATATTATTATTAATTATATTATTATTATTTTATTATTATTATTTATTATTAGATTAGTATATTATTATTATTATTTCAATTATTTTAATTATTTTAAATAATTATTTCTTAGTTATTATTGATTAGTATATCGAGGTAAGTAAACTGGAAAGATATATGAAGATTAATTAATTGATTAATTATTATTATTTATTGATGATATTTGTATTTATTTTTTTATTTATTATTATTATTTTATTTATTATTTTATTGATTAGTATAATTATTTATTATATTTATTATTATTATTATTATTTTGAGTTGTTATTATATTATTATTTTTTATTATCTTTGTTATTATTATTATTATTATTATTATTTATCTATTATTTTTATATTATGGTATATATTATTTTATTATTATTCATTTATTATATTATTAATTATTATCATTATTATGTTATTTATTATTATTTAGTAGTTATTGTATTTTTATTTATATTATCTATATTATTATTTATTATTTATTATTATTTATTATTATATTATTAATGTGTATTATTATTAATATTATTATTTATTGATATTATTGATTTATGTTATTATCATATTAGTATTTATTATTATATCGGAATTATATTATTATTTTATTATTATTAGTTTTATTATTATTATTATTATTATTATTATTATAGATATTTGGATGTATTTATGTATTTAGGTGTTGATTGAATTATTATTGTATTATTATTATTATTATTATTATTATTTTATTATTTATTATTATATTATTTATTATTAATTATTATTATTATTAATTATTTTGATTTATTATTATTAGTTGATTATGATGATTGTTATTATTATTATTATTATGTAGTTATTTTATTTTTATATTATTATTATTATTAATGTGATGTATATTATTAGTATTATTATTATTTATTATAGTATTATTATTATTATTATTATTTTTATTAATGTGAGACCATTGAAAATTAGTGATTATTAGTTTATTATTATGTTTAGTTTATGTTATTAATTATTATTATTATTATTAATTGATTTATATTTATTATTATTATTAATATTATTATTAATTATTATTATTATTATTTATGTATTAGTTATTGTGATTATTATTATTTATAATTATTATTATTATTATTATTTATTTTTATTATTATGATTAATTATTATGAGTGATTATTATTATTTATAGTTATGTTATTATATTTATTTTTATCTATTATTATTATTATTATTATTATTATTATTATTAATTATCATTAATTTGTGATTATTTTATTGATTATTATATTCATTATTATTAATTTTATGTTTTATAATTGATTAATTATTTATTTATTATTGATGTATTATTATTATTATTTATATTTTATTAGTTATTATTATTATTATTATTATATTAATTATTATTCATTATATTTATTTATTCTTATTTTTATTTAATTATTTATTATTGTTATTGATTTATGAATTTATTGATTTATTATTAGTTAGTTATTATTATTATTATTAATTATTTTATGTATATCTTGATTATTATTATTATTAATTATTATTATTATTTATTATTATTATAACTATTATTATATATAATTTTATTATTATATTATTATTATTATTATTATTAAATTATTATGTATTTATTATTATATTCTTATTTAGATGATTGTATTTTATTATGTTATTATTTTTATTGATATGTTTATTTTATTATTATATGTATTTTATTTGGTAAAATCTGTTAATATGTTGATTTTAAAGGTAAAAAATAAAATAAATTTATGTGCTCAAGTAAATGAAATAATTACAAGCGTCTAAAATTATTTGTTTTGTAGTTGTGAATTGGTTTGTTGGTCAAGTTTTGATAGGTAAGATAGTTTGTCATGCTAGACATGATAATTTTGTTAGATAAGATAATAAATTTCAATTAATTAATATGAAGATATTAGTTTTGTTTATTTCATTGGAGAGAAGAAAAATAGAAAAAGTAAATTTAGATAAATTATATGATAAAATAACTAGCAATATTATATTTTATTTTTAGATTTTATTTAAATAAGAAATATATAATAATTTATAAAAAGAAATAGATAACAATTAATAATGATAATAATTATCAATTTAAAAACAAATAGATAATAATTAATTGAATATAGTATTTATAATAATGAAGAATTAAATATATTAATAATTTATATATATATGAATTGAATGATATAGATTATAATAATAATAGAGAATAGTAATATTAAATGAGAGAATAAAAATATTATTATAGAGTAATAATAATAATAAATAAATAATGTTAATATATTAATAATATATAATGAAGATTAATAAATAATGAATAATGAATATTAATGGTACTTTCGTGACTGAGAATTTAATTTCAAGGGAGTTAGATAATAATAATAATTAGTAATTTAATGAATAATATATTATGAATTTTAATAATAATATATATAATTAAATAATTGTTGTTTTAATAATATAATAATAATAAATGATTATAATGGTAATGAATCAATAATTGGGTTGGGGTGTGAGTGGAGATGATGATGGGCTTTTTATATTAATGAATAATAATTTATATTTAATAAATAATAAATAATATAATAATAAAATATATATAATATAAAGAATTAATAATAAATAACATTATTAAATATATAATTAATAATAATAATATTATGAAATTGATTCTATATAATATATAATAATAATTAATCATAAAAATTAACTTATTACATTTTAATTTTATACTCAAAAAGAAAAATGACAAATAGTTAGTTTAAAACCGGAAATGAACTGAAATTTTTCAATTACTTTAAAATAATGATTAGTTTCAAAATAAATCTTTATTTAAATTTTCGAAAATTACGAATTTCAAGGACTTTATCTGAAGTAATACTGAATGTTAATTTTACAATCAAATTTAATTCCTTTATTTTTAATTATTATTTATCTGTTATTATTTAGGGGTATTTGTTAAGATATATTTAATTATTATTTATTATTTTTTTATTATTATATTATTTAATTTATTTATTATTATTTATTATTAATATTCATTATTATTATATTAATTATTATTATTATTATTAGTTATGTAAGTAGTAGTAAGTTATAGTAGTCTTAGCAGTGATAACGTATAATAGTTATAAAGCTAGTAGTAGTTGTAGTAGTTAGTAGTATAAGTAGTAGTTGTTAGTAAGTTAATGCTATTTTATATTATCACTACTTTTTGTATGTTTTTCATTTATTTTTTGTTTACTCCTTAAGTGGTGGTTTTCGTTAAAAAATAATTAAAATAATTCAATGTGAAAAAAAGAATATAAATTTGTCATATTTTTGCAGTTTTGAACAATTTTAAAATTTAGAATTCCGGAATGAAAATATGTTAGTAGTTTTGCTTTTTAATCTATGCTTAATATATAAATAAAAGGCCAATTTATTGGCGTGCTATTAAAACATCTTAACAATTGTATTTGTGTGTGGTGTGTGGTCCTCTCTCTCTCTCTCTCTCTCCTCTCTTCTCTCATCTCTCTCTTTCTCTCTATCTTCTTCTCATCTCTCTCTCTCTCTCCATTCTCTCTTCTCTTCTCTCTTCTTCTCTCTCGTTCTCTTCTCTCCTCATAGATTATAGAATTGCATAGTGTGTAATTGTAACTTAGTCTAACTTTTTTATTAAGATAATATATTTTTTTAGAAATTTTTTGGAACTTATAAAATGTAGATGCCTTTTTACTTGTTAACATATAGTTATACTATGCCAGAGATATATTTTAATACTTGGTCATTTTTTTCAAAAACTTACACACATATCACCGTACTATTTTTTGTTTACCACCAACCACGGACCAATGTTCTTTTTCAAAGGAGGGGAATATATATATATTTTTTTTATATATATATATATATATTAATTATATTTATATATATATATTATACTTATTTATATTATATTTATTTATATATATTATTATATTATCATTATTATATTATATTATATTATATATATATATATATTATATATGTATTATATTATATATTTATATTATATTATAATATATTATATATTATATATTATACTAATATATTATTATTTATTAAATATTATTTTAATATATATATTATATTATATATATAATATATTTATATATTTATATTTATTATTATATATATTATTATATATTATATATTAATATTATTATGTATATTTATATATATATTTATATAATATTTATATTTATATTTATTATATATTATATTATATTATATTATAATATATATATAATTATTGTGGAAATATATATATATATATTTAATTATGCGGATTTTGCTCTAGGTCCGTCAAGGAGTATTTATGGAATCAAAACAGTCAAATAAACATTCGTCCTAGTGTGTTTGGTGGCGTGTGTGTAGTGGTGGTGTGTGAATATGTGTATTTGTGTGTTGTGGTGTGTGTTGTTTCAATAGCGAAGTATGGAAGGATAGGTGATGTGGTCTATACAGTTCGATGACAGCAGTTAAGAGTTGGTAAAGAGTTAGTCAGTGAAATGGTAGTATAGATGATAATTAGTGCCCTGAAAACCCCTAGTACTCTCGGGCCCATTTTCCAATGAAGCTGTGTGATGTGGAACCTCCTTCAATATGTCTTACAGTTTTTTGTTTTGGTCGTACTTCCTATTATTGTAGTACGAATATGACACCTTATAGGGGTACTTTATCAACTTATGGTTGAGTAGACAGAAGATATTTGAGAAAGCCTCAGAATACCAAACCTCTAGAAACTTGCTTTGCGATTGCGAGAGAAACAACTGCAGGTTGTTTTAAGAAATATAGAAAAAGTAAAAGAAAATACGAATGATATAGTAAAAAACAGGGAAGCTTTGAGTTGGCGCTTATTTAAAGGAAATTGCTTTGGCGTGCTTGGGAGATTTTATCGACTGAACGGGAATGTTATGCTCTTTCAAGGAAGGTGTGAGAAGGATGCAACCGGAGCAGTGCAGGTTTCGCTTGTAGGAATGCTGAAATCGAATCAGATCAGATAATCCTCTTGATTCTACTTCTGGCGTAGTCTTTCATATTTGACGAGTTATGAAGAGGAGAATTGTCTTCGTAAGATAGAATTGACGTCTGAATAATATGACAGTATGAATAATTCATATAGAACTGTTAAGTAAAATTTATAAAGTGACTAGCCAGTGTCATTTTCCTTTGATTCATATTGTCTCTTCTCATCCATATTCTTCCATTGATGATCTGTATTGTTTCTGCAAACTTCAAGCAATCATCCAGTGAAGTTTCATGCCACCCTCTTGTAAGGCAACATGAGTCAAGTGAAGTAAGCATTTGTCCAAATTACAGGGGCATATCCTTAATAAATTTATAACAAAGGTATATGAAAGAATAATAGAGAAGAGACTGTGGGAGAGAATTGAGCCTCAATTGGGTGAAGAAAAACAATATAGAGACAAGGCAATTTTTATCTGAAACCATTTTGTGATTCAGATAAACGAATATAAAGGAAGACTCTTTAAAGGGATGGTTTTACAAATACTTTGATAACTCAGGAATTATAGGCAGTAATTATTAAATATTGTAATTGTAAGAATTTTCTTTTTTCTTATAATCGATAAGCGCATGGAACATTGGCTTTTTCATATGGGTGGTATTTTTTTCTTTACCATCACTCAATTTCAAAGATTATCTCCTTAATAAGTTCGATCACTTGTCAAAAGTTTCTGATTTGAAGTTAATTCATACCTTAGGCAGGTTGGGATTTAATTCTGGTAGTTTATTTTTTTTTTTTTAAAAACAGCTAGTAGATGAGCAATACGTTCTTTTTTTGAAAAAGTAAATAACTCTTTCATGGTGTGTTTTAGGTTCATAGTTTTATCATAGTTTTTATATCTTATCAACCAAAAAAAACAGATTTCCTCGTGGACTTATTTTTCTTCTACTTAGATATTCAGTAGTAGTCCCGGCCAAGGTAGAGTACATTTCGTTGCATAATTTTGCTTACGATAATGTCATTCATATTTCATATTAACAGGTGAGTTTTTTAAATTTTTTCATTCTGTTTTAATGACTTTGTATTAATGTTTTGATAGGAGTTTACAGGAAAGCATATACTATTGTATATACATCTTAAAGGTTATTCTATACCCTAAACACCCTTCATCAAGACTACTTAATATTCATTCTTGTGTTCATTATGTTTTTTTTTGTGTTTATTTTGTTTTTTTTTGTTTTTATTTTTTGTTAATCCTTTTATCTTATTCTTGCTGTTTGCTGTTGATTCCCATCAGTGACATTTGACACGTTACTCTTTGATTGATTTATAATTTGGTAATTTTTTTGTCTTGAATGAGATGCCTTGTTTATTAACTCACACACACACAAACACAAGCATTCAAAAAACACACCACATTCATTCACACACACACATCATCATCATCATCACCACACACACCTACACGCGCACACACACACACTTGGTTTCCGCTCCACACTTCATATATACAGTCTTTATTTATTATATTAGTGTTTTTTTTTATATATTATTTTATATTTATATTTATTATATATATATTTATTTATATTATATATATTATATATATATATTATATATATATATATATATTATATTTATTATTATTATATTATATCATGAATGTCACCACACAACGGCAGGACCTCCTTCCCTATTCAAGGAGGGGAGATTAAATTTAATAATAAATAACTAATAAAAATTAAATATTTAAAGATACTTTATAGCCCTTCATTAGTCCTTTTGACTCTTTTTTACTCTTTCATGCTTTCACTCAAGCGAGAATTTTTTCTTCTACTTTGTATGTAATTTCATTCGATAGATTATCTATCTTTATAGCAAGCTCTTTCAGGGTTTCGGCTCTTCCTCTCTGTCGTGGTTTCTTTTTTTCTTCTTTGGTTCTCTCTTCTTCCTGTTCATCATCATCCATCATTATAACGAGACGGAGGATACCTAATCAGGAGCAATTCACTTTCTCACTGAATTCTACATTTCCTATCTTATGCTTTCCTATTTTCTCTTTCTTCTATTCAATAATTTTTTAGACAAAGGGTGCTTAATTGATGCAAACTAATATTACTTCAGCTGAAAACATGTATTATTTTTTATTGGAAAAAAATATGCAAGACAGCAAGTGCTACTCTATCACTTGTCATTAGTTGTGTGCGGACGTATGAATATTGATATCTATTATATAGTATTATAGTATTTAGGTATTATATTATATATTATATATTATTTTGTGTTTATTTAGCGATATAGTAGCTTTATTATATATAATACTATATTCGTTTTTTTGGAGTTTATTTAGGTAGTAAGTATATAGTTTTTATTGTTGATATTATATGCGTATTATAATAAATCGCCACACTTTCAGAAAGCGTAAATTATTAGTATTTAGGAGAAATGAATGAAATAAATGTATATCTATATTTTTGTTATTTATTGTTATTTGTATTTTTTATATATAGTATATATTTATTCATTTATTATTTATTATTTTTTTTATATATATTTTATATTTATTATTTGTTATTATTCTATTATTTTATTATTTTAATATTTATGGTGATGGGGTTTAAAATACTTTATATATATAGTATTTTATATATATATATATATTGTATTATATTATATAATATATATTTTATATTTATATATATAATTATATATATTATATATATTTTTTATTATTATATAATTATATATATATATATATTATTACATATGATATATTTATATATTATATTATTATTATATTATATATATATTATATATAGTATATATATTATATATATTATTTATATATTATATTTTATTATTATATTATATTATATATGTTTTATATATATTATATATATATATACATATCATATATTATATTTATTTTTTAATTAATTATATTTATGTATATTATATATATATTAATATATTTATATATATATATATATTATATTATTATATTTTTATTATATATTTATTAATTATATTTACTATCTTAATTAAATATTTACTAATTAATTACATATCTGCTATTTATATTGATTTGGTTGTAGAAAAACTCATAATATTCTTTACATCTTATTTGAAGGACATTATTTACTTTATGTAGGGTCAAAAATAAATCATTTAATTGGAGCAAAATATTAAATTAATTTGTGTGTTCCTATAGTTGTATTGCGAGACCATACGTCTATTTGTTGTGCTATCGACAAATACATCATCAGGTTGTTGTTGGTTTGGTGTTCACATCTATCTACACACAGCGATCACACACACACCACACACACACACACACACAAACACACACACTACATTTTTCACACATCACACAGTCATTATTCTAGCATCTAAGCACATGTGGTCCAGTAAGAGTTGGAAACATCATTTACTTAATCAGTATTAATGGTCGATGAATGGTTTCGATAGCCGAATGATTAAAAATTAACTTTTGCCCTGTTGATGTATTTTTAGAATGAGCATTAGAGATTAAGATCTAAATGGTTCGACTAAGTTCTTCATTTGTGGGAAATGGAAGTGAGTATATTTGAAAGACGAGTCACAAAGTAAACTCTCCTTAAATGGGAGAAGTTATAGGAATTTAGAAAAGTTCAGATAAGAGCAGTTGTTCATTGCAAGTTCTACAGTAAATGAAAGAAAAGTGAGCCTCACATTGATAGGCTTATGCTATATATATATATTATAGTATATATTATATTAACTAAATTATTATTATATTTAATCTATAATATATTTGTTTTTATTATATATATATATATTATATTATTATATATTATTATATATATATTATATAAATTGATATATTTAATATTATTTATTTTATATACGTATTTTTATTTTATTTATATATAATTATTAATATTTATATAATATATAAATATTTAATTATATTATATATATTTATTTTTGATTATATTATATATATATTTATATAATATTATGTTATTATATATATATATTTTTTTTATATATATTTATATTATATATATTATATTTTATTAAATAATAAATATAATTTATTTATATATAGTATATATATATATAATATATATTATATATATATATATTAATATTATATTTAATATATATATAATTATTTATATATTATTTATTTATATAATATATTAATGTTGTGTGTTGTGGTGTGGTGTAATGTGTTTGTTGTTTGTTATGTGTGTGTGTTAGTTCTTGAGCAAATAATTATATATTATTAATCAAATAAAAGTTTCTCATGTTAAAAAGGAAACGGAGAAGCTTTAAGCTATGGTTATAATTTTCTTTTTAATAATTTATATAATTTCATTTAATGTCTTTTATTATGTAATTATGCTTTGTCAATATTACAATCCAAATATTCTCCATCTACATAACATGAACTACAAGGAAGATGTTTTATAATTAATTATATTAAGTGTAATTTACTCTCAGTTATCTGATTAATGCTTGCATGAATTTGTTTGCTCTGTTCAATAATAACGAATTTAAAATAAAAATAAAGGTCGTTTAACCTTTTAAAACTAAAATAAAAAAGCAACAGAAAAAAAAAATCAGATAAGAAAGCCAAAGATGAAAAAGAAGAAAAATACGGAGACGGAAAACATCAGCTACCTTTGAAGTTATAAAATAAACAGCACAAAAGCGATAAACAACAACTCCTCCCTCATAATTGATGTATACGGCGGAAAGAAGTAACATCTGCTAAGAATACCCTCGAAGACAACTAACATCAAATTTCTCATAGGTTTTCCATTACATACAGATACATGAACATCCAGTGTAAACGTATAAAAACAGTTCTACACCGTTAATCAGATTAAGCTCTACGCTCTCTGTTTAACGTGACTTTTCCTCGTCACTAATTACCTTAATTTCAGAAAAATCGTCACCATAATACTGAATTATACCTTCAATTTCCAATTTCAGACCGGTGTAGGACCATGACCCAACTTTTCACTCCAACATTTTCCCAGTGTGGTCACCATGTTCTCTAGTAATATTATGTTTCTTATTTCTCTGTCGATACTGTACGGATAATCTAGCTTACTCTTCACAGGAGAGATCTTCGACGAAGTTTAGCATTCGGTTGTAGATAACTGTCCACTTGCCTATTAGAACGTCGCGGTGGTTAATTATAAGAAAATATTCATCCATGAATTGTATACGTACATACGATTTGAGAACTTCTTATAATACCACTGGCTTTGCTACTCATATTTGTTTGCATAAAACATCAATATTTTTTATTTAGTATCGAATCATCAATATTATATTATTAACATATATTAGTTTTACATTTTTATATATCTATTTAGTTTATTTTCTCCATATTTTTTTTTTTTTTTTTTTTTTTTTTTATTTTTATATCTCTATTTTTTTTAACTTTATTTTAATTATTATTTTACATTTATTATATTTTTTGTCTATATTTTTATTTTATTATTTTATTTATATTATTTTTTTTTATTTTTTTATTCTATCTTTATTTATTTTTTTGATTTTACGTTTATCTTAAGTTTTCTTTTATCATATATTTAATTTGTACAGACTATTATTATTATTTTATTTGTTTTATTAGTTATTTTTTATATTTTTTTTTTTGGGATTTTATTTTTTTTATATTATATTATATTAGTGGTTGTGCTTGTTTAGTAGTTGTAGTGGGGTATAGTTAGAGTAAGTATATATTATATTATTCAGTTTGCTGCAATTCTTCTTTATGATTCCATAACTTCCTTCCAATTAGGCATCACCAAAAATGACATACAAGCTTTTATATATGCCTATCTAGTAATTATCTTCCGTATTCTTCAGTCTGTTGATTTTTCTCCTATCAATGAAGACCACTTACCATTACTGAGTCAACAGGACTCAATTAAGTTTTCGTCTTATGTGCATAATAGCTTCGCTTTTTTAATGGCGCCGAAGTATTTTAATGTTACGTGAGAAAATAATCATAAAATTTAATTAAGTTTTAATACTAGGTCTCTAATATCACTTTTAAAATAATAAAAATATTTTAATTCTATTGGTAAGCTTTTTATAAACTTAGTTTTTATTCGTTGTTTATGTCTTCTTATTTTTATTTTGGCTAATTACGTGGTCAAATAATAATAAAATAATTTTCTCCATATTTCTATTATTGACATTAACTTTTTTCGACAACATAGTTATTATTTTTTAATATATATATGAGTATTGGGTTTTTTTTTTGTAACGTTTCGTCAATGCTGTTTTTATCTGGTTCAGCGATAAGTAGTATATTATTTGTATTATTTTTGGTTTTACTGTTAATGGGGCCATGTGTTTATATTAGATATTATAAGTTTATAAAAAACCAATATATATCTATATTCTGTTATATAGTTCTTCAGATATTGCTCTAAAAGTCAATATGCCACTCAAAGAGTTAGTGTGAGAGGTAGTCCTTAGGTTAAAATAAGGCGACGATGAAATATAGAAAAATAAATCGGAAACTGAAGATCGTTAGACGACTACTTAACATACTCACTGCATATTAAACTCCTGAAAACTACGAATCCGGTCATAAATCTTATGACTCCTTCATATATATTATTTTAATATTATATATTATTATATATTATATTATTATTTTATTTATCTTCTGTTTGCTTAAGTTTATCTATTTTTAATTTTTTTTTTTTTTGTCTATATATTAATTTATTGTTTGCTTTTTTATTTTTTTTTTTAATAGTTTTATTATTTATTAGGATGATTTGAGGACTTTGCAGTATTATGATAAGTAATACATGAAATGTTTTTTTTCTCTTTAATAAATGACATATATTTAAAGGAAAATAAATTCAACATATTTTCGGGTAGCTTTGATATCGTTCTATACAACAGGGGCGTAATTTATACGATACTTTCGATCCTTTATTATCTGTAAGCGCATGTCGAGCATTGATTGGGCATTGGATCGTAATCATTAATTATACAGGAGACGAGTTTCTACGTTGCTTTAAGTAAGAAGAGTATTGCCATTTATTTAGAGTTATATAGGTCAATAAGAAACAGTTGTGGTCAAGTGACAAAATGAATCCAATCTCATATGATCAAAAAGTTTTTTGGAAGAACTGCACCCTGAAAACTTTGAATTTCAAAGTTAACACATTTATACCTTTTTTTCTTGAGGAATTAATTTTTTATTTCTGGGGAGAAAATTTAAGAATGTTTTTACAACTGATTCCTTCATAATTTATCTTTAATTATTCCATCTGATAAAACAAACTTGTTTTTTTTACAAATACAACTTGGTTTTTTCTTAATAAAAAAACAAAATATAAAAAAATAAAAAAACAATAAAAAAAAAAACAAATCAAAATTAAAATATAATGTATTATAGTAATTAATATTTTAATTTTTTTAATTAAACATATAGCTATTTCAATAAATAATAAGAATTAATTATATATAATCTAAAAAATCTGTTAATAATTAAATATAATATTATAAGTCATAATCATATTAATTAATTTTATAAATTATTTTTTTCTTTTCTCTTTCTTTGCTATATTTATATTTCATATATCAGTATATATTTATATATATTATTATTTTTTTTATTATGTATGCTATTATATATATTATATTAATTATTTAATTATAATAATATATAATAATATTATTATATATATGTTATTTTTATTAATATTTAATTTATATATATATATTTATTTATTATTATATATTTATATTATAATATATTATTATATATTTATTTTTTTTATATTATATAATATTATTATCAGTGGCGCTCGAGTGGTCAAAATTATTGTTTACTGTCAAAATTCAATATATATTATATATATATTTATTATATTTTTTTATTATAATATTTTTTATAATATATACTTTTATATTATTATATATATATTTAATCTATATTTATTATATTTTTATATATTTATTAATATTTTATTATTAATATATTATATATTATATTATTTATATGTTATTCTTAGAGAACTATATTTTGTATAATAGTTAAAGCCAGCAAACCCAGGAAAAAGATATATTTTTTTTTTAAATTAAACTTATAAAATCAAAAACGTTAATATTTTATAGTGTACAGTATTTTATAAATACTTTTAACTGAAGCTCAATTTAATACAAAGCGCAACTAAATGCGGTAATAAATTAATATTTTAATTATTCTTAATTATTATGAATTGACTTATTATATTAACTAGAACTCCACACAGAAAAATTCTCATTAATCAACATGAAATTTAAAACTACTGGTCCTGTCCTGTAGGCAATATTAGCTATAGTTCCTATGATAAGTTCTGACTTCAATGCGGAGTATTGACCGACTTAACTGGTCGGTGAAGAGAATGAGTCAACAGGATTCTATTATTGTCAGCATTATGTGAATTAAATTATACCCCTGGCTAATTAGAAAACGGTATAGTTAGATATAAAAATAATAATAATTACGATTAAATACGATTATTTATATATTTACAATATTATTTATGATTTCTAGTTAATGTAATTTTTTTAACATTTGGGAGATTTAAAAAAAATGATTGCTAATTGACTGTGATACGTCGTTATTTCAACTTGCCTTGCCCTAGAGAATAAGTAACTATTTTTTTGACTTAGAGAAATAAGAGTTGCCACCTCAGTCAAACTAAATATTTATAAAATTAATTTAATGTCGTGGCTGAGATTATTCAGTGAGTATCCTTTCGAACAATACCATTACATATATATATATATTTTATTTTAATTATTCTATAGTTTTTATAATATTTATTTTATTTATTAATAATATATTTTTATTTATATTATAATTATACTTATATATATATATATATATTATAATATAAATATACTTAGAAAGATTTTATTTTTTATTCTTATTTTATTTATTTATTTATTTTTATATTTTATAAATATTATATATTTTATATATATATTATATATATATTTAATTTTATATTATCTGATTTTTTAATAAATTATTTTTGGCTTTCACTAAGGTCGATGGAGTAGCGTTGCCTACTCTGCCTACCCCCCAAAAGTCCGCACTTTTATATATTATATATATATATAATTAATATATAATATATATATATTATTTATTATTATATATATGATATTATATCTAATATATTTTTAGTATATTATATATTTATATATATTATTTATATATTATTATACATAATATAATATTATATTATATAAATTTTATGTATATTTTATTTATTATTATTATTATTATAATATTTATATGATATATTTATATATATAATTAATTGATTATATTTATTATATATTACTAGTATATATTATTATTATTTATTATATATGTTATATTTTAATTTATATATTATATATATATTATTTATATTTTATATATATATATATTATATTGTTAAATTATATATAATATAGTATATTTAGGGGTAGGTGATAAGTACTTAGGATAATTATATTTAGTATTGTGATGATGGGTAGCTTGTCAATAGGGGAATTGGGTAGATTGGTAGTGAAGGTGATATATTACGGGTATAGTTAGTTTATGTAGGCAGTTTTTCTACTAGGAGTATTTAAGTTATTTATTTTTTCTCTATATTTTGAGTATTATATGATTAGAGGTTTTATAGGCTTATTTTCATTCTTTTATTCTTTTATTAATTCTTATTTTTTTTTTTTTTTTCATTAATTATATTTATGATATCTTAATCTCGTTTTTTATTGCGTAGTATTGGTATATTAGCTATTATTGTATATTAATTATTTTAATATATATATAAATATATAACTATTGTATTAACTCTAGTGTTATTTTATATATACTGCTTATTTCATAGTTAGTAATTAATTCTTGTGTGCTGTATAGAGGGTTATATTTATTTTATATTTTTTATATATTTAGGGTTATGTTTATAGGATTTTATGTTGTTTTGTTAGCTAGGTCATGTTGGAGGTAGTTGTATGAGTATTTGTAGGTAGAGTATACTGGTTATTTATATTATAATAAATATATATATTATACATAATATATATTATATTATTATATTTATATATTTTATATTTATTTATATATTATTTATATATATTTTTTATTTATTATTTATTTATTTATATATATATTATATTATATATTTATATATATTATAAAATTACACTAAAATGTTATTTGTACTATAAAGAAGAATGGTAATCTTGCCCTGTGCAACATCAAAATATGGACTAGAGAAATGCCAAAGGCAAAAAACATAAACAATTTTAGACAAATTCACAAATATCAATCTCCGTCTATTTCATTTAGTAGAACTGAAGCAGTCGCCTTTCTTTAATTGATTGATAAAATTAGTCGTTATTTAATTCTGCGATGATTCGTTTACACTTTTGTTTTCAATAATGGCACTGAATCCTTTATTATTCTATTTATGTATAATAGGTTCATTGATTGGTTGTGACCAATGTTTTTCGTCAAAAAAATAGAGTAAGATGAAATTGTTTTGAAGACTGTTTTCGATACTTTTTCGATATTTAAAAACGTTTCTTATAGATGCTTACTGGCGTTTGTCTATTAGCACTATGCAGTCGAGAGTTAGGAGTCGCCTCTGTATATAATAGTGATTTTTTTTTTATTTTTTTTTATATGGTATATTAGTTTTTATTATTTATGTATATAGGTATTATGCTTGATGTATATATTGTTATGTTACTTATTATTAATATATTTGCGTATTTATTTGTTGTATTTTTTATATGTGATATTTTTATATATTTATATATATATTATGTATTTTATTAATATTATATAATATATTATATTATATATTATTTAAATATTTATATATTATTTATTTTATATTTTATTATTATTATATTAATAATATATTATATTAATTATAATATTACTTTTTATTTTATATAGTACATAGGTACATTAGGGAGGAGTATGATTAGGGTATTATAGGGTTATTTATATTGTTTATTATTTATATTTATTTTTAGTATTATTATTTTAATATGTTATAGATTTTAGGTATATTTTTATATATATTAGTTTTTTTTAAGCTTATTAGCGTATATTTATTATCTTATTATGAGTTTGTGAGGATTATTGTATTTTAGTGTATAGGTTTTTATAATGACTTTAATAGGTATGTCTAGGTATACGTGTATGTTATTATATATATTTATTTATTGATTTTATTGTAGTGACTTATTTCAGTTTGAGTTTGGTAGGTATCATTTTTATTATACTATTATTTTATTCATTTTGTTTTCTTTCATTTTCTTTTCCTTTCCCCCAGATTGGGGGTGAAGTGCGTCGCATACACCGGAAACAAGAAATATTTGTAGCATGCTCATCGATAAAAAGCCCCTCCCGCCGTCCCTTTAACATCCCATTAGTATATCTTTAAGTGAAGAACTCGCGCAGTCTGAATAACCATCCCTAGACTTTTTCAGCGAGACTGCACGATCTCTCATTGTGGTATTCTCGCAATTGTGGATTTCTTCAATGGGTCAGGCCCCACATACCAATACCTCCACAACAAATCCTGGCCCATCACTTCCAGTATGCACTCCTTTCTCTATGCGCTCTGCCAAATCCATATTTATTCTCTTTCTAGGCATTTGATTTACTGACTCCAATCCACTTTTATTCTTCCGGTTTTCCCAGCTTTATATCTGATTTTCGCAGAACATCACCTACTATATATCTTCGCTTAACCAATCCTACCATCCTATTCCTATTCACTACAATACTCATGCATTCATTCCTTTCTCTCTCCATCCAATCATATATTCCTAATATATAAATCTCAGATATAATTGTTAAAGTTTGTTCACAATCTAGGTACGGATAGACTGTCTACAGCGCGCGGACCTTTTTGCGTCTTTCTAATATTAACTTTCAAATTTCCCTATTTGGTCGGTTTACGATACCTCTTTGCACAAACCCCTCTATCAATCTCTCTCAACTCTCTACAATCTGCTTCACTACATAACCGAGAGAGCGATTCCGAGCAGTATAATAATGGGCACCCTCCACTCTCTTTCTTGCGTCTACCATTTTCTACACCTTTCTCGCGCGGTCACCCTCTACTTTAATCTTTCATACCTTTCTATGTCGCTATATTTTCTATATTTGAGAGAGAGCCGGAGGCAGAGTTTCATAGTCCGCGTTCTTTCTGTCGCAATATTCATCTTATATATCTGGTTCCATCAGGTTTGAACCTTCCATTTTTGAGTTTCTTACAGGGTTCTACACACTTCACTAATGCGTTTGTATCATTTATCTGGTGAGTCAGTTCAAGAGCTTTCTACCTAACTTTTATCTACTATTCTCCTGCTATAGTGAGCTTTAATATTAATTGCTCTTATTTTCGATTATGCTCTGTGTTGTAGATCTGCACAAGAGTTTTCTATTAAGAGTATCTATTTCTTCTTACTTCTCTTTCTAGTTTCTCAGATCACTTTAGTCGTCTCTACATACTACTCTGAATCTGGTTAGGAGGGAGGAGTTGGTTATGTATTATTTTTGTGTTGTTGTTTGTTTATTGTTGGATTGGTTTTGGCTGGGTTGTAATTGTGCTGGTTGGTTGTGGTTTTTGGTGGTGGTGGGTTGTGGGGGTGTTTTTGGTTTCTTTGGTTTATTGTATATTTTCTGGTGTCGTTGTTTTGGGTTGCGTGTGGTTTTGGAGCGCTGGGTTGCTTGGGGGGTATTTTTTTTTTTGTTGTGGTGTTGTTTGTTGTTTTTTTTGTTTTTTTTTGTGTTTTCGTTTTTCTTGTTCGTTTTTTTTTTTGGTTTGTCTTTTTTTTTTTGTGTTGTTCGGGGTGTTTGTTTTTATGGTTTTTTTTTTTGTTTTTTGTTATTTTATTGTTTGTTTCTTATTTTTTTTTTTTTTTTTTTTTTTTTTTATTTATTTTTTTATTTTTTTTTTTAGGTTTTGTTGGGTATTTTATTTTGGGGTTTTATTCTTTTTTTTTTTTGTTGGGTTGTTTTTTCTTTTTTTTTTTTGGTTGTCGTGTTTACGTGGGGTGTTCTGGGTGTGTTTTTGTGTTTTTGTTGTGGTGTTTTTGGTTGGTTTGTGTTGAGTTTTTGGTGGTTTCTGGTGCTTGTTCGCTGTGTGGTGGGGTTGTGGTGGTGGCTGTGGGGTTAGGTTTTGCGGGTTATGCGGGAGTGGCGGTGGGTGGAGTGGGGTTTTATTGTGATGTGTGTTCTGTATGCGGTGGTTGTGGGTTTGTTGTGCTGAGAGTGGTAGTCGTTTTGGGGGTTGTTTTTTGTGTGTGGTTGGTGCGGTGGGTGATTGTATTCTCTTGGAGTTTCGGTGGGTTTTGTGTGGTTTTTTTTGTTGTTGTTGTGGGTGCTTTGTTTTATATTTTTTTGTATTGTTTTATATTTTGTTTTTTATTTTTTTTATTTTGGTTTTTGTTTGTTTTGAGATATTGTTTTTCTGGGGTTTTTTTTGTTAGTTTGTTATATGTGGTTTTTTGGTGATTCGGTGTGTTTTATTTTTTCTAGTGGTTTTGTTTTTTTTTTTTTGTGTTTTTTTTGTATTATTTTTTTGTATTAGATTTGGTTTTGATTTCTTTTGTTTGGCGATTTTTTTAGTTATCGGTGTAGGGTATAGATGAGCGAGAGTGAATGTGAGGAAACTGATAATAGATGAGTATAGTAAAGTTTGTTATGTTATATGTTTGTGGGTTTACAACAGGCTATATGTTATGTTTAGGAGAGATTAGTACCAGCTCTATAAGCATGTGAATATGTGATAAATAGTTTGTGTGATATACTTTTGAAATGAATCAAAAGTATGTACAACGATAGGAAGTGTGTGGTGGTTAAGAATAAATGGAGTTAAAAATGATTGGTTTAATATTGAATATTGGAGATAAAGTAAGGGTATTGATTATTGCCCCTCCTTGGTTAATTCAAATTTGATAATTATATGATAGGTTATGAAAGTAAATTAAACTGTGAGTAGTATTGGGTGACAGGGAGGTGTTTAGAATTGGTGAATTTGAATGAAAGAGAGTGGAAGGGTGTCCCTACTTTATTTATATTGTGATTGTTTGGTTTATGAGTGTGGCGATCTGTAGAGAGTTGAGAGTGAGATATGAATAAGTTGAGTTTTTACGGGAATTGTAGGTGGATTTTTTTTTTTTTTTTGGGGAAATAAAAAAAAATAGTGAGTGAGGTAAGTCCGCGGTGTGAAGTTATGTTGAGATTGTGAACAACTTTTTAGATAAGTTTCATAAGTTTATAATATTTAGTGATATATTTGGATGAGAAAGGAATGGATGATGCATGAGTGTAAGTGAATGGTAGGATGGTTAAGGTTTGGTTTAAGTGCTGATATATATTTTTATCGTTGGTTGATTGTTCTGGATAATCGATTATGTCTTTGGGAATACCTGAAGATAAATAAGTTGGATTGAGTTCAGTAACGAATTAACCTGAATAGAAGATAAATTATGAGTTTGGCAGAGGATAGAAAGAAAGGTGCATAATGGAAGTGAATGGCCAGGATTTGGAGGAGGTATGGTTGTGGCCGACCCTCATTTGGGTTATGATATCTCCTACTTGAGCGAGAGAGCCATCAGATGAGGAGCCGGGTGCGCTCGTGAGAAGTGCTAGGTGGGAGGGAGTGTGCAGGAGCGCAACGAGGTTCTCACTAAGAGTATAGGAGAGTGGAGTGAGAGAGGGGGGGGGCTGGTTTGATCGAGGCAGTGATAGCAAGTTAGCTTTTCTGTTTCCGGTGTATCGACGCACTTGACACCCCAATCGGGGAAAGGAAAGGAAATAGAGAGGATATGATATAGGGTGAGATAAAAAGTATAGAGTATATATATAGTAGGATAGTGAGATATATATATTTATATATATATTTTATTATATATTATATATATATATATATATATATATGTTTTTATTTATTGTATATATATGGTTTTTGTTATTTATATATTATAATTATTATATTATATATATATATATATTTGGTTGTATATATATATATATTATATATATATATATTTGTATATTGTGTTATTGGTAATAGGGTAGCTATATACATTAATAATATTATATATATTATTATATATATATAGTATTTATTACTATAATAAAAAGATATATAATTTATTTTATTATTAAATAATATTATTTTCATCTTTCATGTTTATTTATTTAAATAAGATTTATTTATTTATTATATTATATATTATATATATTATTATTTTATTTATATATATATATTATGTATATATATATATTATAAATATATATATATCAGAGCGACTCCTACACTCGTGCTGTTGCTTAGCACGAGTTAGCATTATAGAAACGATCATCTTTTACAAATTGTATAATTTAACAATATTTAATTTCTCTTTTTTGTCTTAAGATTGCAAATGCGAAATTTTACATATTAATTGTAAAAGGTAAAAAATAACACTGCAAATAGGGTAGGGCATCATCGCGATTTAAATACGCTATTTTTCAAATCAATTAAACGAAGGCGAGCTCTTTCGTTCTCTAAGAAATAGCGAGATTGTAATTTTGTTGGGAATTTGTTCTAAAATTGTTTATGTTTTTGCCTTTGGCTATCTCTTAGTCATATTTTGATGTTGACACGGCAAGTATTACCATTTCTCATTTATGTGGCAATACATTTCAGGTTAATTTTATATAATATATTATTTTATATTTATACTATATTTATTTATGTATATTATAATGTGAAGTAGTAGTATTAATAATATTTATATTTATATTTTAACTATATATATATATATATAGTATATATATGTAGATTATATATAAAGTATAATATATATTATTAATAATATATATAATATATAGTATATTATATATATAGTATATATATATATATTATTTATTATATATATATAAATATATGTTTTATTATATTTATTCATATATTTATATATGTATATTTTTTTTTTTTTTTTGGGTTTCTTGTTTTTGTGGCTTTTGGGGGTTATATTATTGATGTTTATTTGGTGTTTGTGTGTTGTTGTTTTTTTTTTTTTGGTGTTTTCTTGTTGGGTTGTTGCCTTCCTTTGGGGTTTTCGGTTTTTGGGGTGTTTTTTTTTATTGGGACTATTTATTATAGTGTTTATATATATACTATTATATTAGTTTATTATATATTTATATCATATATTTATATATATTTTACTTATTTATATTATATATTATATATTTATATTATTTAATATATATATATTATTATATAGATATATATAGTTTTATATTAATATATAATATAATACAGTATTTGGTATAGTAGTATAGTAGCTGACTAAATATTAATGAGAGTATAGCGTCGGGATAGTGAAGTAGGGGGAGTAACTAGATATATATAGATTATATTAGTATTATATATATGATATCTATATATATTATATATATTATTATATAACTATGTATATATCATATATATATTATATTATATTTATATATTATATTATTATATATTTTTATAATTATATATATTAATATTATATATATATATTATTATTATTATATTTATATATGTTATATTTATATATATGATATTATATTATATTATATATATATATATTTTGATATATTTTATAGTATTATATTTATTATTAGGTTATATATACTATTATATATTAACGTAAGTATTATATATTTATTTATATCTAGTGGCGGCTTTTGGTAGGCAGTAGTAGGCCAACGGCCGATTTAGACTGGCATGCATCTCCTGGATCTTGCATATTATAAATATTATATTATTATTATATATACTATATTTATTATTATATATACTATATATATATTATATATATATATATTATATTATTATAAATATATATTGGTATAGGTAGTATATTATTTTTTTAGGGGTGATTAAGTAGTATAATATAATAGGTTGAATATTATTATATATATATAATTAGTATATTGCTATGTTTTCGTTCGAAGGCTCACTGATAATCCGCCGACTTAAATTTTTTAATTAATTAGCAGATTGGTGGCAATGTTATTTTATTTCTCTTAAGTCAAAAATATAAGTTTTACTTTTCTATAGGCAAGGCAAGTTGGGTATTACCTTTGACCGACTCAATCTAGCAATCATTTTTTTAAGAATCTGCAATTAAAATTATCTTAGCAGAAATAATATAAAATATTGTAAATAATATAAATAATAATAAATGCCATTAAATTATGTAATTTTATTCTAATATGACCTTTCCTTATGCCTAACTTAATTAATTCATATTTTCATATAGAATCATTGACTGCATTTCTTCGACCAGAGTCTCATACTCAGCTTGAGTCAGACGCCTGTCTAGGCTAATAGTATTTGGCCATCGCAGACCAGTAAGTTTTTAATTATTCAATGTTATTAATGAAATTTTTCTGTGTGTAGAGTTTTCTAGTTAATAATAGAAAGCTTTCATATTAAGTTATTAAAATATTAATTTATTACCTGATTTGTGCCGCTTTAATAAATATGTGAAGCTCTTAGTGTTTAATAAATCGGATATATTAGATTCCGTATTGATTTAAGTTTTATTAAAAATTTATTTTTTCCTGAGTGTTGTAGGCCTATTCTAACATAGATTACATTATTATATATAAGTTATTTTATTTAACAGATTTTGCTTTTAGAGGTTTTTTATTATTTATAATTATATTATATTTAATATATGTTTTTTTTATATTATCTATGGATATATATATATATTTTTAATTTTATTTTATTATTAGTTTATATATTTAAATTTATGGGGAGGTTTTTTTTTTATTATATATATTTTTTATTTATTATTATTATATA
Source organism: Trachelipus rathkii (assembly GCA_015478945.1). Classification (NCBI taxonomy): domain Eukaryota; kingdom Metazoa; phylum Arthropoda; class Malacostraca; order Isopoda; family Trachelipodidae; genus Trachelipus; species Trachelipus rathkii. The sequence continues at coordinate 27,702 of JABUQX010050911.1, forward strand.
CTATTATTTTATGATTTGCCTACTCAATGACAATTTTGACCACGAAGCCGCCACTGAATATTATAATATAATAGTATATTATTTTATTTATGTCAGGTAGTATTATATTATTATAATATATATATATATATATATAATATTATATATTATTATTATATTCTTATATATATATGTATATATTATTACATATATACTATAATATATATATATATATTATATATATATATATATCATTATATGTATATTTATATGCAATGAAGGAAAATGTAATATTTTAGAATCGTCATTATTATTTATTATTATTATTATTATTATTTTATTTATTATATTATTATTATTTATTTATATTATTAATTATTTATTATTATTAATATATTATTTATTATTATAATGTATTATTTATTATTTTTTATTTTTTTTATTTTTTTTTTTTTTTTATTTTTTTTTTTTATTTTTTTCTTTAAGAATAACCGAAGTTAGATTCTGAAAAACTAAGTTTTTTTTAATCATAAAATTGCGCTTAAATTTATAACTTAAAATTTTTTAAAATGTTTTTGTTAACATTCCCTAAAGTTTCTCCACAGATTAAAGAACCAGCAGAGATGATACAGACTTTAAAGAAGGATACAATTAAAGTCAAAAGGCAAAGAATTAACAAAAATCTTTTGTCATTGATGATGTTATTTTCTTGTTTGTTCACCTGACTCACACTGTTTCGTTTGTCCTTTTCTCTAATGTGCAATTCCTTTCATTCTAAGCAAGTTGAACTTTGTAATAATATTTGATTAACGTCAAATGATCTAAAATTGTGACATCGCTTCTCCGTATAAGTTCGTAAGTTGTATATATTACTGCCTTTGTATATAGAGTTATCAAAAGTAATATCGAATATTGGTTGAATTTCATTTAATCCTTTTAATCGTATTGCATTAATTTTTGTATTATATGTATCATCATCAGTATCTTCCTATCTGCAAATTTAAATTATTATATATATTATTATATATTTATATATTTATAATATATATATATATAATATATATATTATATATATATTATTTAATATATATATTTTATATTTTATATATATTATATTTATATGAAGTATAGGAGAGTTATTGTTTGTTATTCTTAATTTGTATCTTGTTCCTCTCAACTTCTAATTGTATGTTTTAATGTTAGTTATCGTCTCTACTGCAATCGTTCAGTTTTCGATTTTTTTTCTTTTCAATCGTCTGCCTTTTTTACCTAAGACTCTTTGTACCTAACTTCTTTGCTGGTCTGTTATTCTGGTTTGAGATTAACGAATTGTTTTATTTGGATTTTATAACTTATATCTTATTACATCATTGGCATACTACAGTATATATAGTAATTATACTTCGCTGAAAACGTATATACAGTTTTGAAAATGTTTTTAAAAAAAAAAAAATATTATAAATATAATAATATCTTGTTGTATGTTTCAGGTCTTTAGAAGATGGGAGAATTATTTTGTTGAATATGACAAAAAGATAATTACATAAAAGACACACAACTAATTATTTTTCTATTAGATATGTTATTCTCCATTATAAATGGTTTTATTTAATTGTTTTTTTAAATATTTAAATCACTGTTAAAACTTTTAATTTTTATGAATTATTTTCTCACTACATATATTACTTCGCGCCTCTTTTAAAAGGCGAAGCTATTTATGCCACATAAAGTACGAACTTATTGGTCTGTTGCTCAGTAGGTTAATGTGGTCTTCAAATTGATGGTAGATCTATATCTTGTCTGAATAAGGAAGTTCAGTAGATGCATTTATAAGCTTGTGTCCATTTTTGTGATGCTATTTGGAAGGAAAGTAGGAATTCCTAAAGAATGAATGGACATAGCTATGCAAAATGTAAATATTATTATTTTTATATTTCATTATTTTATAGATTGTTATATTATGAAACAAGTGAATTTATCAAATATTTATTTATTTATATAAGTGCCATTCCCTTATTTTTTAATTAACTTTTTTATTATTTGAATTATGTACTTATATTATATAGTTATATATTTATAGTTATGATTTTTATGAAAAAGTAGCAGTGTATGTAGGTTCCAGTCAGATTTAAATGTCTACCAAAATATAATTATATGGTGATGTAATTCAATTTCTTAGCAAGGTAACCCATCCATATATAGTAGCAGTTGTATGAGGTGCCAATTGATTTATAGTTGGTTGTTCTTGTTATGGAACATATTTTTTTCTATTTTAACCAAGAGTTCTTAAGGCGATAGTGGAGTTTATCTATAAGATGTAATTTGTGAGTCCTTCCATAAGTGAGAGTATTTCTAGTTATATGTAGATCGAACTGAAATAGTAAACTTTAAACTTAGACTGGTGGCCTGGATTAATGGTGTGGAATGTTGTTCCCGTCTTCACCGTTCTGCATGTGTTTTGAAGTGTTTTCGTTATTTGGTGATCATTTTGAATGGTATTAAGTGACGATGGAAATATGCACGTTAAACAGTAGAACTGGTAGGTTCTTCTGATTAACGTGTGTGACTGGTTTTTTACGTTTTCACTGGTGTTCATTGTTACTTGTTTGTTGGAACCTTATGGAATTGATGTTTTAGTAATGTCTGAGGGTATCTTTTAAGATGGATGTTCTTCTTATCCGGGTACCATCAATTATGAAGTATAGGAGTTGTGTTTTCGTTTGTGCTGATTTTTTTTACTTCACAGAGTAGTCTGAGTTTTCCGGTCTCCGTATTTCTTTCTTTTTCATCTTTGGCTTTCTTGTACAGGAATTCTTGTTGCATTTTTTATTCTCGTTGTTTTAGTGTTAACGACTATTTATTATTTTTATTAATGTCGTATTTATTTGAACTATGGCCAAAACTAATATATATTAACATCTTACGTTCCATACGTAAAACATTATGATTAAAGCGTTTATAATATATATTCTATAATATACATCTTCTTGTAGTTAAATCTTATTGTGTGAGAATTATTATTTTGGGATGATGTAATTAGTAAGGATTAATTAACATAATAAAGCATATGAATATTATAAATTATTAATAAGATATACATGATTAATTATTCCTTCCTTTCTTTACTGAGAAAGCTTTTTTATTTCGTTTATTATAATAATCTTTGCTCGCTACACAACACATACACACCATACATTCACAACACACACACACACATATAATATATATAAGTTTATTATATAAATTATTACTATTATAATATATTAATTTATATTATATTATTTATATTTTAGAGTGATGAGTAGGGAGTTATATAGGTATGTGTAAGTTAGTATGTTACTATAGATATGTTGTTAGTTTAAGTATTATAGTTATATATATATATATAGTTATATAGTATAATATTTATATATTGTAGTAGTATATTTATACTTCAAAATAGTTAGTTAATAATTAGTTAGTATTATTCTTTTTTATAATTCTTTATTTTTTTTGTTATATTATTTATTTACATTTTTTTTTATTTGTTTGATCTAATTTTTTATTTTTTTTTTTTTTTATTTTTTTTTATTTTTTTTTATATTATATATTTAATTATTATTATAAATTTTTTATTTCTTTATTATTTTTTAGTTTATTATCTTTTTAAATTTTTTTATTTTTGTTTCTATTTATTATTTATTTTTTTTTTTTACTTAATTTATAATTTTTATTTTATTAATTTTATTTTTTTTTATTTATTATATATATTTAATATATTTATTATATATATTTTTTTGATTTTTATAAATTTATTTTAATTATTTTATTTCTATGTCGCATTAAGCCATCAGTGTGAGGCTTCAACTTTTTCTTCTCATACTGTAGAATGCAATGAAGCACTGCAGCTTCTGAAACTTTCTAGCATACTCCAATAGTATCTTTTCCGTCCTGTTAAGGAGAGTGTCTTGTGACTCGTCTTTCAATATAGTCCTCACTTTCCTTTGCCCTCATTTTGAACGATCGAACCTAGACTTGAATTCTCTATGCTTCTATTACAAAATATTCCTTCGTCTTTATTAGTATTCAAAATATTTCTTTTTAATATTTCTCCCTCATATTTCATTACTTTGATCTCTATTTATCGAGAAGCAAATTTTTCATTGCATTTTTTGACTTTTAATCTTTGGTTATTGATTGTTTTTATTATTAGGTAAAATAATATCTATAATTTTGGTTCTCGTGAATGTATGACTGTTGTGTTGTTGGATTGTTTGTTGTTTTGTTGTTTGTTGTGTTTGTTTGATAATGTGTGTGTGTTGTGCTGTGTGTGTTCTGACAGGGATGTTGTTTTTGTGTGTTTTTTTTGTGTGTGTTCGTTTATGTTGTTTCAAGATCATTTTAACAATGATATGATGAGCTCTTTAATTTATATTTTGCTTCAAATTTAATTATATTTTATTTTTTTGTATACGTTAATATATGTTAAATATTTTCCTTTCAAAATAAAGATGTAATTAGATTAATGAGGTTTTTTCAAACAATCCTACAATATATAATTTAGCAAGATAAAAGTAAAGATATATGTTAAAGTATTACTATTTAATAGTAATTTATATTCATTTAAATATATTTTTATTTTTTTTTTTTATATATTTTATTTTAATTATATTGATTTTTTTTTAATATATTTAATATATTAACAAAGAAAATGTATTTATTATATTATTTATATATTTTAATATTTTTTTTTATTATTTTATTAATATATATTTGTATATTTTATTAATTTTTTTTTTTTTTTATTATTATTTATTTATACTATTTATTTATTTTTATATTTTATTTATATATTTATTTGAATTACTCAATACATTATATTAGATATATATATGCATTTATATATTTTATTTTTTATATATATTTATTTTATATATATATATTATTGATATTTATATATATATATTATATTTAGTTATAATTGTCAATAATATTGCATTTATTATTTATATATATTTATACTTTATTAATAATTTATTTATATTTACTTTTAATTATTTAATTTATATTATATTATTTTATTATTATTATCTTTCTTTTATTATTAATTTTTATATATATTTTAATTTTTATGTTAGAACTTAATTCCATGAATATACATTATCTATTTTCCAATATTTATTTTATTTTATTTCTGAAATTATAATTTTCATTTATATTTATTATTATGTACAACAATTATATTAATTTTTTTTATATAATTATATATTTATATTATTTATTATTATATTTATATATATATATTTATATATTATATATATATAATATATTATCTATATTATTATATATTATTAATTATATATATATATATATATATTATATATTTATATATTAATATATTATATAGTATTTATATATATATATATTTAGTATTATATATAATATATATACTATATATATATATCAATTATCAGAGGCAGGTAGTTTTCAATGCACTGAGGGAGTTCTTGATGTTTTTTCCAAATAAAAACGGTACATCTCCTTCAACTACATCTATTTACATGTCCTTGAAAATATTGAAGTTTGTCTAAAAAATTTGTAGAAGAAAGAGAAAATGAAAAGCTGAATGGAATGAGAAATCAGTGAAAGTGAATTGGTTTGATTGTTTCCCTCCGTTTATAAATGATGAATGCATGATGAAACAGGAGAGAACCAAAGAAAGAAAAAAAAGAACCAATTGAAGTCGCTCCATACTGAAAAGTATGACTTATTTGGTGTTGGTGAAGAGAAAGTTGTTGAAGAAGATGAAGAGTAAAAAGAAGTCCAAAGAAATGAAGGCTAAAATATCTTTAATAATTTTATTTTTTTATTATTTTTATTATTATTTATCTCCCCTCCTGAATTAGGAGGTATTAACTGTTCACGTGACTTCTGTAATAATATATATATATATATTATAATATATATAATATATTATATATATAATATATATATAATATATATATATATATATATAATAATATATATATACTATAATAATATATATATAATATGGTTGTGTGTGTGTGTGTGGTGTGTGTGCGCGTGTGTTTGTGTGTGTGTGTGTGTGTTGTGTGTGTGTGTGGTGTGTGTGTGTGTGCGGTGTGTTTGTGTGTGTGTGAGTTATAAACAAGGCATCTCATCAAACAAAAAATTACAAATTATAAATCAATCAAAAGAGTAAAGTGTCAAATGTCACTGTGGGATCAACAGCAAACAGCAAGAATAGATAAAAAGGATAACAAAAAATAAAAACAAAAAACAACAAATAACACATTAATCATAACAAGATCAGATGAATTTTAAGTAGTCTTGTGAAGGGTGTTTTGGGTATGAATAACCTTTAAGATGTATACAATGATATATGCTTTCCTGTAACTCCTTTCAACATTAAACAAGTCATAAAACAGAATGAAAAATTAAAATCACCTGTCTAATATGAAATATGAATTGACATATTGTACCAAAATTTGAAGAAACTGCTATTTAATTGGCAGGACTACTTACTGAATATTTTAAAGTAGAAATAATCCCAGAGAAATGGGCATGTGTGTTAGGATTAAAAAGGAAATTAAAGGGGGGGATACTTACATAATATTTTAAAGTAGAAATAATCCCAGAGAAATGGGCGTTTGCTTTAGGATTAAAAAGTATATAAATATGACCTTAAAAACCACAAATCAATTAATTAGTTTAGTTAGTACTTTTCTTATCTAAAGTGTTTTTAAAAAAAAAAAATACTACCAGAATTACTACAGAACCTACTTTACCTAATTAGCTTCATGAACTAACATGATTTTGATACGATATTTGCACAAAAGATCCCATTCAAGAATGTCAGCAGCTGATGGAAAGATATAACAAATATGAAAAAGCTCTGTTCATGGCTTTTGAATATTAAGAAAATACTTTTGGGGCATCAAGCAGTAGTACTGTTATAAATTCTTTGAGTTGTCAAAGTATTGAAAAACCAAACTGCATGCAGAGACTTGTAAATACAAAATGTTCCCAAAATATAAATTGCTTGCATTGTTTTTAATCTTTGCTCTGATTGCTAGTATTGCTTTTTTTAAGGAACGCTCTATTGATGCTCTTTATATCCTTCTCTTTTATTCTTGATACCTTATTTTTTAGTATTTTGATGAATATTTAGCTGTAGCGCTAGACATATCAAAGGCTTTCGATAAAATCTTGCACAAGGCTTTGATATCAAAAGGTTTCCGCTTTCTTATCTATCCTTATGGTTGTGCTATGGTAGTTGTTGCAGACGGCCACTGTTCATCCTTAAAATCTACTAATAGTAGTGCTCTTCAGGGTTATGCTCAACCGTCATCTCTTTATAAATTTTTTGTTAATGAATTTTCTCTGTCATTTCATCAACTATCTACTCTTACGAAGACATTTTCACTCTTCAATACTTCGTTCAATATGAAAGACGACGGAAGTAGATCAAGTGATTTCTGATCTGATTCGCATTTATGGTTGCGGCATGCACTGTGGTTGTTTTCAATGCCATAAAGACTAAATTCCTTTAGTCGATAAAATCTCCCAAGCAGCCAAAGCATTTCCTTAATAAGCAACTCAAGCTTCCCCCTTTTTTTACTATTCTTGGTATTTCTTTTTCTTTTTCTTTTTCTTAAAACAACCTGCAGTTGTTTCTCTCGCAATCGCAAAGCAAGCTTCTAAGAGGTTTGGGATTCTGAGGCTTTCTCAAATATCTTCTTCACATCACCATAGTTGATAGTACCATATAAGGATGTTATTCGTACTTATATGGAGTACGTGTAGCATATCTGAGGAGGTTCCACTCACACAGCTTTCTTGAAATGGGCCGGGTCTAGGGTTTTCAGGCCTATTATCTCTCCTACTTTCACTGACCCTACTCTCTCCCAACTCTTAACTGCTGTCGAACTGTTGCATCACTATCCTTATACTTTCGCTATTGAAACACACACACACACACACACACCTATACACACACACACCTACACACACACACCTACACACACACGCACACACACCTCTACCGAACTCTCTAACATCATATCTCCTTGGGAAGAGCCCATATAAAATATATATATTATATATTACTATATTAATATAATACTATATATATATATAATAGTATATATATTATATATAATATATATATATGAATATATATACATATATATATATATATATATATAACTATACTTATATATATATGGATATATATATATATATATATATATATTATATATATGATATATATATAGTAATATTATATATATATATATATATATATATATAATATATATATATATACATATATATTATATATATAATATATATATACTATATATATATATATATATTATAATATATATATAATGTATAAAAAATTATAGATATAAATAATAATTACATTACATAAAAAAAAAGTATATTCCCCTCCTGAAAAGACATTGTGTCCGTGGTTGGTGTAAACAAATAGTACGTGTATTTTGTATGGTTGAGATGACCCCCTACTTCCCCCCCCCACTCAGGCTGAAAGACCGTACGTTTCCAGCAGGAACAAAAAGTCGAGGTGGTTAGACATACAGACTAAGGCAGGATGCAAGGACGAAAGCATAAGTTTTGAGAGACATAGGAGGAATAGCATCAGAACTGTATGTCTTCCTAATGAGAGAGAGAGAGAGAGAGAGAGAGAGAGAGAGAGAGAGAGAGAGAGAGAGAGAGAGAGAGAGAGAGTGAGATATAAAGAAAGAAGAGAGACTCGATTTAATATTTAAGGCAGATATAAAACAAGTTTGTTGAGAGAGAGAGAGAGAGAGAGAGAGAGAGAGAGAGAGACTGCCAGATTTATTAATAAATTGGAAGAGATAGATAGAGAGAGAGAGAGAAAGAGAGAGAGAGAGAGAGAGAGAGAGAGAGAGAGAGAGAGAGAGAGAGAGAGAGAGATTGAATAAGCTTAATCGTTCTTTGTTAGCCATCATATTTTGAAAAGCTATTGCATTATAGATGAGAAGTCATTTTTTTCTGTTCTTCCTTTCGAATCCAATCCCATTCCATTATTTAAATCAACGAAACGATAATTAAAAATGGGGCTAATGACATGCGAGGAGCACAATAATTACGTAACATATTATAATTAATGGAATAAAAAATCTCTTGAACTTGGAAAGTAAGTTCTTGATATTATAATTTTCTATTCTTAAAGACTAAATTTAATTTTCAAATTAGTTCATTTCTTAAAGTTGGAATTTTTAATATTTTTTTTAAAGCGATTTAATGGCTAAATTTAGCTTATAAAAGAACTAAATATTTATATTGTTGTTTTTTATTATTTTTCAAGCCCAAAATTAAATTCCGTAACTTGCAAATTAACACATTATTTTTTGTTTACATTTGTAATAAATATTTAAATATATTGCTTGAAAAAAAACAACAAAAAGCAGAAAAAAAACCTATGCGGCCTAGCAGGTGTCCTTCAGTGTCTCGTTAGAACAATAATTTGTCTCGAAGTAGCTAGAATTGGCACCTTTTTGTAAATAAAAGGAGCTGATTTACATAATTTTAGTTAATGTCACATTTGGTAAAAGAAAGTGTTTTTAGCATGGATAGTCTATAGTTTAAAGTACAGGGTGATTCAGAAAGCGTCAGTTCATAGTAAGCAGAATTTCTTTGTGTACAAACTTTACCTTGCATGAACTCCATTTAATTAATAATAAAATTGCACTTCCTCTTTAATACATTAAAACAAGTATTAATTAACATACTCGATTTTACGACTACGAATGCAATGTGAAAGATTGCTTCT
>JABUQX010050912.1:0-7500 GCA_015478945.1 Trachelipus rathkii
AAGAGAAGGGGGAAGAGATGTGTGTTCTAAATAATATTAAATAGGGATGAAGTTAATAAATAAGTATAAAATATAAAAAAAAATGTTTTATATTATAAGAAAGCGTTGGTGGTGTGTATTGAGTGTGTCGCGATGTGTGTGTGTGTGTGTATGTGTGTGTGTGTGTGTATGTGTGTCGTGTGTGTGTTGGTGTGTGTGTATGCGTGTTCTAAATATAATTCGCCGGGAAATATTGCGCACTGCGGGCGCACTGGCGGGCGGGAACGCGGAAATATTGCGCTCTGCGGAGACGAACGGCGGGGGGTACGTCGGCGGGCGGGAGCGGCGAGACGCACTAGCGGGTGGGGGTTGAGAGCCATTGCCTTTTGCGGGTGGGCTCATGCTGAGCCCCTGGTGGTTAGCTTATTTTCTAGTGAATTAATTATTATCTGATTTAGTGAAATTAAATATTATTTCCTAATGATAAGTAATTTTATTATAAATGATGTGATACTCTTACACCTTAGTAAAATATAGATCACTATGCTTTCATTACTTATTAAATCTTCAATACACTTGTGCGTCGCTTTAACAGCTAAAAGTGACTATGAGGTTTGTAAAGATGAGTTTGGGGTCTAAAGATCAATAAAAAGCAGCATGCTCAAATACAGGAGGTTGGGTAAGAGGAACAAGAGTTGAGGGCTATTTTCGAAATTCAAAAGACGATCAAAAATAATTTCTCTTTGGCTACCATAGGCTCACATACGAGGTCATAGATCTCAGAGATTCATTAGGATATACCCGACCAAGGGTCACTAGAATAGACGGGGAAAATCATTTATTTTTTTACTGTTAAAGGCAGGTACAAATGTATTCGAGAAATCCTTTCGTTTTGAATAGATTTTATAAATTTAATATATAACAATGTTCTTGTTATACGGGAAGTTACTCTCTTATGGACCTTGGTATTAGGTATGGGTTATCGTGAAGGAGATTAAATTAGCAGCCGTTCTACAAAAAGGCTTCAATTCCTAATTTAGGCTAAATTTAGGACTGTTTATTATTAGATAGGCTATTCTTAATGCACCACATTTTACAGAAAAAGGTCCGTTAGTTGAAATTTATATTTGAACTGGAATTTTACGAGACTATAAACGCTTCCCGGGTTTAAAAGGATTATCCTAATTTAGGCCTAAAGTAGTTTTTATTATCCTAAATTTACAGAGAGAGGTCAGTTCGTTTGGTATCTGTAAGGAGTGCGGGTTGTGTGCTCTTTCCTCGTGATGGGATATAATCATAAAAAGATAATAATCAGATAATAAATATAAAGTGAATTAATTTGTATTAAACTTTTGAAATATTTTTAGATTGAATACTTTGAGCGAATATATAAATGTAAGTGAATAATTGTAATAAATTTTTTAATATATCAATTAGATAGATTTTAATAAAATACATTTATGTTAGCAGATAAATTTTATTTTTTGGTTATTATTTAATCTTATTAATTTCTTCAGATGGCTATTTATGCCGCCAAGTTTAATTTAGAATTACAACGTGGCATATTGTTTATTGATTTTGATAGAGGGGTTATTGGGCTGTCTTACTGATTATTCCGTGTTTTATTATTGCTTTTTAATTTGTAACGTTATAAATATAATGATTTTTTATAAATTTTCATAAAAATTTTTAAGTAAAGTTATTTTCAGACTCTAGTATATGTGGTAAAATTTTAAATACAAAGTATTAAGAGTTAAGATATTTTTTTGTAAATAGATAATGACTGATTTATTATAGTTTAAGACTTTGAAATAATTTTAGTTATATTTGAATGAGTAATATAATGTACGTGTTTAATTATTAATACATAAAATGTTTTTATTATAATTACTACGTTATATTGTGTACTCGTGTGTAAGATATGTTAGGATTGTTATGTGTGTGTGTGTGTGTGTGTGATTTGTGTGTGTGTGGTGTGTTAAATCTGTATTGCAATGTGTAAGTAAATCTGCGGTTGTAAGTAAATCTGTGTGTGAGTGTAAGTTAATCTGTGTGTGAGTGTAAGTAAAATCTGTGTGAGTGGTAAAGTAAATCTGTGTTTTGTGAAGATGTAAGTGTAAATGTAGAGTGTATTATGGATCAAATGTATTGTTGTCATTTAGTGAATGTATTGGTGTATAAGTTTTATATTATAGTGAATGGCATGTGTATAAGTGTAATGTGTGTGTGTGTGTGAGACGCATTTTTGTTATAAGTGTAATGTAAGTGTTAATTCTATGGGTAAAAAATTGTAAGTGTCATATAGTGATGTGTGTATTAGTGTCGATAAGTTGATATTTGTGTATACTTAGTTGTGTGTTTTATGTTTGTGTGTGTGTGTATGTGTGGTGTGTTTGGTGTGTGTGTGTGTGTTGTGTATGTGTGTGTGTTTACATAAATAAATTAAGGCATGAAGTAAATAACACTTATTAATTTAATAAAAATAATACATAAAAATAAAATAATAAAATTATAATAAAAATAATAATAAAAATAAATATTATATAATAATAAAAATATAATAATAAAAGTAATTATAAATACATAAATAAAATTAATAATAATGTTAATAATATATGAGTCAAAGCAGTAAAGCAAAAAGTTAAAACAGTAAAGCAAGAAAGTTAAAGACAGTTAAGCAGAAGTATTTAAAAGCACTTAGTAAATTACATGAGTTATTTAAGAGTAAAGATAGTTAAACAAAAGCATTACTTATCCGCCCTTAGGATTGTAGTCCACCTTAATTGATTTTACTTTGATTTATGATTTTGAAGGTAATGTTTAATGTTATATATGAATTGTGAGTTAAAAGTGTTAATTTACATATGCTGTTTAATAGCAGTAAATTTCCGTTTGTTAATAATCCGCCTATCGTGAGTGGGTTTGCAGTAAAGCTAAAGTTTAAATAAAAGAGAAGTATAAATTGTAATAATCCCTTAGGTGTTAGGTATAACCTCTATTGATTTTACTGATTTACTGCTTTTAAGGTATGTAATGTTAATAAATACTGTGAGTTAAAGCAGTAAACATATAAGTTAAAACAATGTAAAACTTTGATGTACAACGTTTAACAACATGAGTTAAAAAGGCAGTCACATGTTATAAACAGAAGGTCTTACGCATCTAATTCACCTCTTTGGTGTTAGGTTACTACCTTTTTATGTTTATCTCGATATTGTGTTAATGTATGTAATGTTTAATTGTTTTAATTAAAATTTGTTCGTAAACAGTTTCTTAGAGGTTAAAATAATTTTATATAAGGACTACTCTGGTTTTTTCTTCGGTTTACATACTTAATTTATTTTTAAAAATTTTATAATTATAAAAGGTATTTAAGTAAAAGAGTATTAAGGTAAAAAATAATGTTAATAAATATATTGTGTTAAATATGAAAGAGTTAAGTATGAAAGAGTTACAGTTTTATGCGTCTGTCAGCTGTTGTAACTATTATGTTTTTTAAATAAAAATGTTTAAGCAATGAAATAATATAAACAGAACCACAAATATAATCATATTTAAATTATTTTTCTTTTCGCGCGTTGCTGGGGGTCGAACCTGCGGGTGCGGGGCCTCTATCCTTTGCGGGGATAGGGTTCTTTTGCTGCGGGCCTGGTGGGCAGCTTATGATCTAGAGGTAGACAAAAGCTGAGATCATCAATAGATAATATCAATATATGAGGTATCAATTTATGATGGCTTCATCAGAAGTATTGAGCCATCAAAGATTTGATGAACAATTAAATTGAATGCTTATTCCGAGGTGTGAGTGGTATGTACTGTGCGTTTTGTGATGTGTAAGTGTTATATTAATTTGGCTAGTAAGTAAGTGTCTGATGGTGAGTGTAAGTGTCTTAATTAAGTGTTATAAAAATAACTAATCAATAGTAAGTGGAAACGTAAGCATTCTAATTGCATATTGTAATTATATATAACACAAATTTTCGATTCTCATTCCGCATTATTACCTATTTGGGGTAGAGCACTTTCTATATTAGGCTATTCTAAGGCTAGTTGAAGGTAGGCTAGAAATTATGGCTTGATATAAATTAGTGGCATCTCAGTTTGGCTACTTCATGTGGCACTCACTTTGGCACTATGTGGCAACTTTCCTTGGCACTCACACTTGGTACATTCTTTGGCACTCACATATTTTGGCTTTACTACATTTTTCATTTGGCACTATCCTACATGGCTTTCTCATAGAACTTTCTTAATAGAACTCACTAGTACTTCTTCGGGGTGGTACCTCAAAAGCCATCAAGTTTAGCGTGGTCAAAATTGACCCTATTGTATATATGGCAAGTCATTTAATTGGCCGAAAATATTCATTGATTCAAACAAGGTTAAGCAAAATTCAAATAAAGGCTATTTATAGATTTCCTAAGGAAGGAACAAAAAATTACCTGTGGGATCAAATATATGACCCATGGATTCGAACCAAAGGGTATTTTTGGCAGTGTGTTGTTAAGTTTGAATTTGTATAAGTGTAAATTGTGTAAGTGTCTTAATGGGTAATTGTAAGTGAAATCATTTAGTCGAATGTTTGTATAAGTGTCATAAAGTGAATTGGCTAATATAAGTTACTTTGATGATAGTGTGTTGTGTGTAGTGCATCGCGCAACGTGGTGTATTGGTGTTTCATGTTTAGGTTTATATTATTGGTCCATAATGCGATACTAAAGTGTTAGGTAACAAATAATTGTGACGGGTGGGAACACTGTTAGTGGCAAAAAATTGGCAGTTGGGCCAAAATTGACCATGGATTAGACCAAAGGGTAAGTCAAATTAATTTATTTCCGTGGGACCCAATAAATTGACCCATGGAAGACCATAGGGTAGCCAAAAATTACCGTGAGATTGACCCATGGAAGACCAATGGGTAGCCAAAAATTACCGGTGGGGTCAAAATTGACCATGAAGACCAAAGGGAAGCCTAAAATTACCGTGGGGCAAAAATGACCCACGGAAGAACAAAGGGTAGCCAAAAATTCCCGTGGGCAAAAATTGACCCATGGCGAAAAATTAGGGGGGCGTTAAAATAGGGGCAATACGTACAACGGTTTGGCGCAACCCCGTTTGAGGCAAGAACATTCAAATGATTATGACATCATTAGGGTTGCAAAGAAATTGGTGTCGGCAAATAAACTAAAGCTCCCAAAAATTTGGGTTCTAAAATAATTTGGCTTTCAAAAATTGGGTTTCCTCAAAAAAGTAGGTTCTCAAAAATTAGGGTGTTCAATTAATAATGTCTCCAAAAGGACAAGGTAGGTAAAATTTGGCAAATGGACCCAGAAGACCAAAGGGGTCGAAAAAGGTCAGGCCTCCAAAAAGCGTGAAGGCTCAAATATAAAGGTCACAAGTGTTCAGGTAAAAATTCGAGCTACTATTAATAAAAGGTTGTCGCGGTCAGAAAAGGTTCAAAAATGGTCAAGGTCGAGGTTAAAAAATTTTGGTTATTCATTTCTTTTACAACAAGGGAGGCCTGCATATTGTGAGCTAAAAAATTTGGGTTACTCATTTTTTCCACCAAAGGACACTACCTATGATAATACCATCCTGCTACTCATATTAAAATTGCATGTACAAAGAAACAATTAACATGGCTTACAGGATTATTAATTAAATATAATTTTTATTTTAATGACCAATTTTTAAGTTGGATGAATTAAAAAAAAAAAATTATATTAAGGTGTTTAGTTTGTGTATCAGTATTGAAGTTTTTACCAATCAATTTTGAATGATTTAATAATCATTTTTTTTATCCATATCAATTTAACACTAGTCAATATCGTAGTGAACGTAATAGGTGCCCAAAATTGATTTTTTTTTAACTAAAAGATATCCAATAGGGTAAAGCGACAAAAGATGGGACAGAATCGGGGTTTCCTCGCTACGGGGACCATTCTGTCGTATTTCCGTCGGATCGACCCCCAATGAAAGGAAATAAAAAGAAAAATTAACATTTTCCCCAGAGCATAAAAAACTATTTTGAATACCTGGCCGCACTACTGCAGAAATGGAAGGTGGATGAGAGCGTTCGCTGCGAGGTTGATGAGAGCTACTCGTGCCTGACCACTGGTTTAAACTAATTGGCTAAGTTTTTGAGTAAATCCAGAGCAAAAGAAATAATTTCTTTTATACACTATGAAATTTCTTGTCGATATCAAAAATGTTATTTATTTGGCTGAAGCTGTTATAAATTATCTTTTTAGTTACAGTGCATGAATGCTTTAGCGGGAGGTTTGCTTGAGTTGCTATATGGACATTTTTCTAGTATTAATCCACTATAAAAATTATAATTTTCATTCAATATTTCTTTTCTGTAATCATATATTGTAGGGACTTGTGACAATATATCTTTCAGTAATAATTTCTTGGCCATCTTCCTTTTTATTCGTTACTTATTCTCACATCAAATATGGAGATAGCTACGCATTCCTCATTTAAATACCATAAATGGCTACTACAATTTTGCCTTTATTTTTGTATTTAACCAGCTCTTTAAGGAAATTGATATCGTTTACTGGAGCCTAAATTGCATTTGTAGCAGAAAACATGCTTTTATATAGCATTTTAATATAAAACAACAAATTCATTTAAGCGATTTCTCCTTATACGTTTAGTCATTACTTTATACTTCTTTCACTATATTTTATATACTTATATTTTATATATATCAAGTTCTTTAAAAAACTGAAAGAAATACAAATTTAGTATGTTAGAATGGTCACAATTTTAATAAACGCAAATAATTAAGAAATTCAATAATCGACTATTTTGATGGAATAAATGATATTTCTGCTGTTAACTCTGAAACTATATAAACGATTGTGTTTTATGAAGTGTACTTCTGAGATTGGTTAGTTCATTGTTTACTCAACTCCTGAGTTAATTAATTAACGCAGGTCTCATGAACATTGCCGGGTTGCCAATCGGAAATGAGAGTTGAACAAGTGATGTGAATTCGTGCCGCCTACAAGGAACATTAAACGTGATTTATTATTTTATATGAATTTTGGTTAATTTTAGGTTTAGGATTTAGTGCTAAATATCGACGTTATGATTAAGTCGGGTTAGGTTTCGTTAGGTTATGATTTAAGTGCATTTACTGACCTCCAATTATGATTTAACTGTAATTCTAACCCTAAAATTAATTAGAAATAACGACACATTAATTATTGATTTTCGCTCCTGGATTCATCACCCACTTATAAATAGCCATATTATAATCAACATTATTTATTTATTATTATAATATATATACTATATATATATTATATATATATATATATTAGTATAATTATAGTTATATTTATTATATATAGTATATATATTATTATATTATATACACTATATATTAATCTCATATATATATATATAATATATTACAAATTAACATAATTAATGGTGTTTTTAAAATTTTAAGTATGAATTTTTAATTTTCTTAACCAGATGCATCCAATTTAGGAATGATTAAATACA
>JABUQX010050912.1:12500-30519 GCA_015478945.1 Trachelipus rathkii
AGATATATCTACTTTTCTGACAAGCTCTTGACTAATATTATTTTTGTGTATAGGTTCACTCACGGGAAGGAGGAGGTGATGCTTTCTGGCCCTCTATAGGCATTGAAAGTCAGGTAACTCGTACTACTTTACGAATGAATGGAAAAAACAAGGCTGCAAGAAATATTGTAGGGATCTTGATTCCCATTACTCCTGATGAATTCACGTACATCAAGTAGCATAGCTTTATTTCTTGGGCTCAGCGTTCTAGACTGCAGACTTCTCACCGCTTACAAGACCGAGCTATTTTGATATCTCTATAGCTGGCGTTGATGAACAATTCCACGCATCTCAGGTCGCTAGAACGTAGTAAAGGGGGCGAATGACCCGTCAGGAATATTTAATGATGGACTTTTGCTTGGAAGACAGGGCTGTGTTTGCACGGATGGAAGGGAGTGTGTGAACGACAATGGGGTCGCTAAAGAAAAGCACGTATAGGGGATGACAAAGTATTTTCGACTGCGATACAGCAGCATGTTTTATGGTGGGTAAGCTGAACGTTGATTCCCGTGAGCAAGGAGTCTGAAAAACGTACAGCCGGATCCGACTTTATATTGGGATCGGCTACGCGAGATTATAAAGATCGGTATAAGCGAGCATATCTGTTAAAAGCTACCATTCGCCAGTAGGACGTTTTTCATCTGTGCACTTTATTGATGAAGCACCAATCGTGTCATTCTTTTTTGAACTAGGATTTAATCAGCTGGCACTCTTGGTAACAAGACTCTCTTCCGCAAGTTCTCATAAGACTGAGGAGAGTACGTCATTGAACCACCTTGTAAACGAAATCTTCGAATTTTCTGAAAATTACTGTTCAGGTGACTTACTTAAGCTCTTTCTTAGCCCGAAGTTGACTCAGCATAATGTATTTATTGTTGCCCATGACCAAAGCTGCCGGTAGCATGCCATAGGGAATTTTGTGTACGATATGGGTCTAATTGGTAGAAATGCAAGTTGGGAGTAAGGAGGTAATGTAAGTTCGCATTTTTGATCTTGTTGTGTGTTGAAGGATGAGAAGAGTTTCCATATGTGATTTGATAGTTATTCGTGGAAGTATGGAGTGTTGGAGCTTAAAAAGTTATTGTAGGTTATTATGTTTGGGTGTTAGGAGTACGGAACCGCCGTGAATGTAGTAGACGATGCTAGCAAATAATTTTCTGACAATATGTGAACTGCAAGTGCAGAAATGAAATTCAACACACCGAGAGAACGATCACAATTGTTGGTGTGCAAGTGACAAACAAGTACCTTCACCGAACACCGTAAATATCCGTTCCACACTGCGATCACCTAACCGCATGGGCATAGTACGAGTAGGATTTCTCTTCTGCGGTAAATTGTTTTGTGCTATAAAAACTCGATCATACCATGTTTTCACTGACTGGCAGAGAGATAGGTTTCCTCAGAGAAGTCAGTTATCACTTGATTGAAAGGAGCAGCGGTTTCGAGTCACTATAGAACGACAGTCAGGCACTCCGAAACGATTAACAAATCGTTGGCGACGAATTGTATAAAATGATTTTAGATGACATGGCCATCCTATCAGGTCTAAATAGACCGGCCGATATTACAGAACAGAGTGTAAGCATGCAAGTATGAACAATTTTTTGTAGGGCTGTCGTCCGAGACCTTTGACTGTGACCGCATACACCATATGTTTGGTGTAGTCAACGAGCCGTACAGCTACAAGGCCTGAATATCACTGGTCTTTCGAATAATTGGTGAAAGCGGTGAGGAGCGCAGGAGAAAGGCAAAATGTTTGAACTTTTTTGCCAGATTCTGCCATGTAGCATTCCTGCACAAACGCATTTTTGATGGAGGTACGCGGCTGAAGTCCCCAAAAGCTGGAGCCGAATATTTGGTAGAGTGGCTTGTATGCCGAGCATGGCTCTACATTATGGGTGTGTAGGTCAACTCCCTTATCGATTAGACTTTGGTATGAGTGTTAGTGGACTTTTTGAACAGCAAGATGGGAATTGAAATTGAACTTTCATAATTGGTAATAATTAGCATCTTGAGCAAACGACTTTGCTCGCTGATGAAGATATTTTCATCCAAGACAAGTTCAGATTATTTACCAAGCCTGGAACTTGGCGAGTATATGTAAAGGAATGTATTTTTTTAATACTCTTCTAAAATGAATTGAAGCTTCGTTGCCTCGGGTATCACGAATTCTTTTGAGCATTGGGTCTGTAGACAATACAGACGTGCCTTTAAAATCATGATTAATTGTCACACCTCTTGACAGGGTCCAAACTGGAATATGAGTGAAGTAAGAGTCTAACTATTTTAAACGATAAGCTGTGCAAATTTGAATCTTTGGACAAATCCACTACTCAGGAAGGTTCAGTTTGCCTTCCTTGAACTCAATCAAGCAGAAAATCAGTGAGATGCTCATTGCCAGTTCAGCTGATGGCCAGAAAGTACTATTTAAAGAGAGCCATTTTGTGTCTTCAACTTGTTAATAATTGTGTGGTTTATTAATATGTTTTGAAATTCGCCTTCGAAGGAAAAATCCGAATCGATAAGGTCGAGATAGGTCAGCTGACGCAGTTATCTTCTGTTTGACGTAGTAGATCTATTTAGGAACTTAAACGAATCTTCTCTTGAGAAGTGAATGAAGCCTCATGGCGCGAAATATCTTTATAGCACACGATTCCTCACGAATATTTGCTTAAGCTTAACTTTCGAGATCCTATTTTGGATCCAATGAAGAGTTATCTTGTCGAGTTCGGAGAATATGTTCCAACTTCCTTGGAAACTTGAACACCGACGACGGCGCACTTAAATTGTGGTAAGCACTTCTGAATGCTAAAAAGGACAAGGACGCATCGACCATAACTATACACAAACCAAATCGGAAGCACGATATCTTCTTTTGAAGCGTAAGCGAATCCTATTTCCTTATGAGCGCAAGAAGATTTGGACCCTCTGCGCCAGACACGAGAGCTACACTACGGTTGTAAGTCCATAGTGGAGCAACAGTGCTTGAGGCCATCGCAGAGATATTGATAGAATAGTTTAGATTAAATCAGGATGTCACTTTGCTTCAATATGAAGATCTTCTTAAATAGAGAGCGCGCAATTCCTTTAGAGAGTTGAGGTCTTTGCACAGCTTCTCCCATGAATTTTTGATTTCTGAGAGCTCGAGATTATATCGTTCCCTCAAGGATGAGAGGCAGCCCGCAGCATGTCCACGTTCACCTCATGTTTTTTTCGAAGAAGCTCAAGAACGGCCTCGAACGGTGACGGGGAGGTAAAGGCATTGAGGAGAAGGGATTTCGGAAAACGTTTTGATAAGCTCTCGTATCGAGGAGGCTGTCTCTTGTAGAACAATATCATAATGAAGAGTACACTAAAGAACTGCACGCACTCAATACTTGGAATCGGTATTAAGTAGAAAATAAACTCCTATAAGCTAAACATCTTTCTTCATACACTTATTGATGAGTTGTCCGAAGTTTTTAACCACTCGCTCCTTGAATATTTCTTTGAAGAATCTGGAGACAAATTTTGATGTTCGCCAGGAGCACAGTTGAAAGCCCTCCCTTCACTCAATACGTGAGGTGGCCTCTCAAAAAATATCTTGAAGTTCGTCTACAGCGAAGAAGTGTACAAAAAATTGTCAACGTACAGATTATTTTGAAGAAGAGAAGTACAGAGATCAGGAGGGTATTTTTTTTCGTGATGTTGTATCACAGCCCCAAGAACGTAGGGGCTGACAGTCAACCCGTAGATGATGGTGGCATAACGGTAAGTGAGTAACTTGCCATCAGCCTCCCGGAAAAAACAGAAGCGATTTCTGTCCTCTTCTAACTTTAATTTGATCTGGAGGAAGGCCTTTGAAATATCCGCAGAACGATGAATGATTGTTTGTTTCTGAAGGACAGGTAATCATTTAAATAGGGAAGCGATTAAATCAATCCCACCTTCGTGGAGCGATCGTAAGTTAAGAGTGGAAGGACTATCAACCAGATGCTTCATATGTGCTGCAGAGTTAAAGACGGGAACGAATTTTTGTCGTACACTTTGAGTGGCCTTGTTTTATAGTGATAAGGGTCTGTGGGTATCCAGATGAATTTATGATAGTCTTTCGGATGCACCTTCACAGCCTCCACAATACCTTCTCTTAGGTATTCCTTGAATATTTCTCCATACTTGTCAAGCAAAGCCTTGAGCAGTCAATTTTCTTTTGTGACTCGTTGCAGATACGGTTTGATAGACGAGACGGTGATGATTTGAATGGGACTGCTCAGGATTTTCATTGAAACCACACTGGATAGATGTTCCACGTTGTAGACTTCTCGTCTCGAACTCGCTTTATCCCTTCGGAGGTGGATATGTCTTTTTAATGAAAAATTGAGTGTTTTCGTGCCAAGTGGTAACCAGATTACGTGGTCCCTGAGACTGCTCCTTCTTGAATACCAGCAGAGACTTCTAATTTATAAGAGGTTCTCCAAGGCCCAAGTCCAAACAGAACTCAGTAGGGGATAGTATGATAGTCGGGTTCGAAGTACGAAGGTTACCGTGTGTAGTCCAACTACAAGATTAATTACATGTTCACGGGGGAACGAGGTTCCTGACAGATCTTTTGAAATATTGAAGGTATGGGAGACTCTGAATTCGGTATCCATGAGAATTATTTTGCCGCTTTCGGTCGATATAGAAAGTTAATGCTTCATGCCGTTAAATGATGTTAGCTTCTATTTTTGGAGTTGATGTGGACAAAAAAGGATTACATCGTGGCCCTGATAAGCGCACGTACCCATTTTGAAACGAGATCGACTATAGGTGCAACTGGCCTTCCTCCGGATATGTGTCATTTTACGGTTTTAAAAGTGCTTTAATGAAATTGAAGAGCATGCGATGTGCGCAGGCAGCCCGAGTGAATATATTGTATTATTATCCTGTCAAACATTATTATTTTGATAGTGACTATCTGCCACTGAAACCATTTTGGGTAATATTTTTCATAGCCTTGTCAGGCCTTTTACATAAAAGCTAAATTATTAATTTGGAAAGAAAAATGACGAAATATTATGATGTTTTTTCCGTCAGGCCTTTTTACATAAAAGCCGATATCCAATTCAGAATCGATCGATGTTTACAGTAAGCTAGAATATTTCCCACAACGAAAATGCCCTTCTCTAAACTTTAAAGGACGTAAGGAACTTGAAATTCCTCTCACCGCAAGAACTGTGTTTAATAGAGGCTCCGATGCAATGGAAGACTATTGTTCATTGGACTCTCGCACCAAATATTTTAGAGAATGTTTCTCTCTATGAATACGTGTGACTGGAGCTACTCGGTGAAAATCGAGAAGGCATCACGCTACAGGGGATATTTTTATATTGCCCCTTACTTGAGATGTTAAGGGGAGAGTGGAACAGAGTATATTTTGAGATACTCTTGAGTTTATTGACTCACCGGATGAGGCCGACAGCTTGTTATTTATACAGATATGACCATTTAGAAGAGGACGCTGGCTATTGCCATTTGCTCATTCCGCGACTGATGGTTGACTGGAGCAGAATCTAATTTCCGCACAAATGCCCAACAGGTACCGTTTCTTGTACTATTTGAATCAATAGTTTGAAAGTCATAGAGGCCTGTACGGTTATGAGGGAGTATTTTTGGGCTCATCTTATATGTTGCGCGAGCATGGTTGCTCTACTAAGTCCATTTATACCTCTTGGCAGGACATTTATTAGCGAAATGCTTGCTGCTTGAAGCAGCATGAAGCACATGCGTGACAGGCTCTTTAACACAGGCGATCTTCTCTGCTTTACAGGAGAAGACAACTCAATACTTTCACAAAGAAATCGATAGTCGATTGATAATTTTTGTTTGCAAAATTTACATTTCGAAATAAATGATTTAGAAGACATTTTAAATCTCCACTCTTGCTGCTACTGCCGTTTCTGTTTCATCTCTGACGATGAAGAACTTTCCGAGCTATCTCTCCTTTAGCACAGGGATTAGCCGTTAGAAAGCTGACGATTTGAGGCCGTATTGATGCGCTTACTCAAAAGGAGTCGTACTGATTACCCACGGTCAATCCCTTTTTAGGGGCACGCCACTTTATCTTTTTCCCATTCACACTTCTCCATAAGACATTGCATTTATTTTAGAGTAATAAGATCCAACAATTATATTAAGCGGAGAAAGGATAACTCATGCCTAATGTATTAATTTTGAAGCTCTCTTACGAACGAGCCAGTTGGAAGTTTGTCCACCGATTATATGACTCATGAGCTTACAGCCGCCGAAGGCTCTTCAAAGAACACTCGAGTCAAACTCCTTGGCTCAATGAATATATGCACCTCAACATCAGACAAGGAATTAAGCGAATATGTTGTCAGTTTCGATTCATTCCTCTTATAAATAGAGCGCAGAATCGGATTTATGAACAGAGAATCAATTAATATGAGATGATTCGTACTAAAGGTAAGGTTCTTTAAACTATTTGACAGCGACTCCAAATTGAGAGGAGTCGACATATTAGTAAATGCCATACATAGTCTTGAGCACGCTCATTACCATGATAACAATGATCTCTTAAATCTGCAATTTTGCAAGCGATAGAAATATCGTTTTTTCAGTAATCCATAAACATTTTGAAAGGACAGAATAAATGAGCGGAAAGATTGCCGGTCCCCCTCACCCCTGAACTCTTGAAACTTTATTGCAGGAAGAATTTTTACTTCCTGTTTTGATACATGAATATTTTTGATTATATTCTGCATCTCTTGACACGTGATATTCCGTCTTCAAGAGAGGCCTCTGAAGCTGCAGGAGGCGCAGACGGAGAAGAATAAGGAGAACTAAAACGCGGTGTCATACGCCAGATTAATTTTTCATTCTGGGTATGAAACTGTAGCTTCAATTATTTCCTCGTCCAAAATTGACGAGTCATGACTGAAGAATGGAACGACTTGTGATGACTTCTTTCGATCAAGAGCATCAAGTTTTTAACTTCCCCAATTTTTGTGTTTAATTTCCTTCAGTTTTGAGGAAACGATATGATTGATCTCCCTGGCTTTCAGTGGGCAGAAAGATCGAGAACTTTTTTGAAAAGGAGTGGCGTGATTTTCCTTTTAAATCACAGCCTCCTCAGTCTCTTAATAGGGTGCAGTTTTATGACCTTAACCTCTTTCTGAGGTCGACTAATTCTTCCGGAGAGAGAGTGTTTTCGTCCTCTCCTCCCAAAATTTTCACCATGACACTGTCCTCGCAACTTCAGACAACGAATTTGTCCTGAGTGATGTCATCTTCGACTAAGGAGGACTTTTTGTAAAAATGAATATTTGAAAAAAAAAACGCAAAAGTATAAATAGAAAAAAAAAAACAAACGCAAAAAAATGCTCTTATTTATATGAGGCAAACTTCACGTTGCTATATTTACAAACCACCATAAGATTTATATTGAGAAGATAAAGGAAAAGCGTTATGACAAATAGCAACCGAAGTTTCAAATAATTCACCAGCAAAGATTCAAGAAAATTTAGGAAAAATGTCTTCTATGAACTAAAAGATAAAAAAGGCAGTGGTATTGTCTATTGCGCAATTCAATTAGGAGGAGAAGTCTCGATTTTTTGAAACAATCCAGATTTATATATAAATATCTGGACAGTTAACTAAAAAAATACTACAAAATTAGAGACCGACTTCTCCACAAACGCAGCAGAATAATATATGCGTGAATATATGACCTTTATTCGTATAATATATAATATAGTAATAATATGACACTACATATATATATATACATATAATATAATATATACATATATATTATATGGATATGCACAAATGGTAGGCAATGATACTTATTACTTGGCTTAATGCTTTATGCCAAGGTATATGATTAGGTTTGGCTGGGGATACTATATTTAATAACATCTTCTATTTACTAGGGGTCTCATCTGACAGAATATTTTCGAATCGGAACGGGCAGATGGTATTAATAGCGCAAACTTTGCAGAATATATATTGTGTGTTTACAACCTTCAAACAAACTAATCAGTTTTTTTTACGAAGAAGATTTGTTTTAGAATGAGAATATCTGTTTTCTTCGCGTCAGAATAATTGGACAGAAGCAGCCTTGCTTCACACACAAAACTAGATTAAATGAAGTAACGGCGTGCAGGCTTAGAGGGAAAAATTTGCCTATTCACGTAGGAGACGTTTAAAGACTTCAAACGCCTAGTAAGTTTTACCGACTAACGAATATACTAAATTTAACTTAAACCGCAGTAGTTTATGGGATCCGAAATACTGAAATTTTTATGCGAAAAAGAAGACAACTTTTGAAATTTACAGAACTTTTCTCAAGAATATATATTACTTTGTTGAAATTATATGTGGCCTACATTATTATTTGGAATAGATTAGAATTCGAGCATGATAACCTCCATCATATTTATACAGGAAAAGTTCAGATTAAGGAACCTTGACGACCAATTCTTAAAAGACATTGCAATATTTGGCCTGTGCAATAATATGTTTAGGATATGTGCAACTGCGAAGTTGCTGAGCAGTATTGGTAAGCGCATACAGTGATGAGTAAGCTCGGTGAGCGGTCTAGATTTAAGTTAGGTTCGCGTTACTGAGTCTTTTGCGGCTAGGTTATTATTTTTTTGAGGGACTCTTAGGTGCGAGAATAATTTAAGAGAGTGATACTTCTTTGAAAGGACCTTAGGTCTATCATATCACTGAAACATAATGTTGAGTTAATAGTGGCGTATCCGATCCCACTAGGTTTAATTTTTAAGGTTTTAATGTTGAGAAAAGTTTGTTTTCCCAAGCTCAAACCGAAGTAGTTGACCTGTTAAAGCTTTCCAGAATGTTAAATTGAAAAATGCACATAAAAAACGATCTTCGAAAAAGTGATCTAGATTATTAAACATTAATTCAGCACGAAGCTTAACCAGTGGTAAATAATTGTTACCCCGCCATCCATCGCTAAGTAGAGCACGCTGTGGTTACCTGTCCTGGGGCATCCCACGCAGTTCGTCGAGCTGCTGTATACCTGCTGCTTCTAGTGTGGTATGAGATGGTGAGGGAACGATCGAACTGCGAGTGTGTCTGATCGTTGGTGGATAGAGCTGCGTGGAGCTTGAGGCTAGACGAGTACGTGGGCGCTGATAGTGGGAGGACGTAGACGATACCTATGTAGGAATCCCGATCTTGCATCGCGTGGTATGTTTGTACGTGAGAAGGCAGGTGGCCCTTATACTCGCTATAGGTGAAGAGGAGCGAGGGGTCGTCGATCGGTTGGCGTCCAGACGAGGCCAGCGCGCTCACCGCGAGGCTTGGGAAGGCCTTACAATAACGATTAGATTTTAGAAAGGCTAGGAAGTAGGCGTAGTCTATGGATCGAGAAAGTTGTATATCGAGCTGATAGCAGGGTGAATCGATATGAGCTGTGAGCAGATGTGCTGAGGCGTATGACTAATCGTCGGATGGAAGGTACGATGTGGTACGTAGGGGTCTGTACGGGACGCGGTCGTAAGGCTGTATGACGGGTGTAGACGGAGAAAGAAGGGGAATCGTGTGCGGCTGTTCGAGTTGGTAGGAACAGCTAGCAGAAGGCTCTGCCACTAAAGTAAGACGCGTGTACGTGTGATATAGATGGGCCTGAACGTGTCGGGAGAGATGATGAATGCGGAATATTTTCTCGGTGCGAATGGATCGTTATCTAACGGGGATATCTGTGAGTCGGTTGTCTGCCTCTGAAGATAGATGTGCGGAAAGCTGAAGTGGGCGGTGCCCGCGAGTACGAGGTGGCAGTGTGTCTGGTGGAGGCTGCGGACGTTTTAGTGATTCTATCTGCGGCAGTTTGGTTGACAAACGGACGGACGGATAACTCTGTTAGTACGCATGTTAGGTGAGGAGGAGGTTTCCAGAGAAATACAAGCTGCTTTTTTTCTGACAACTCTCTTACTATAATTCGTTATAATATTATTATATACTATCATATGTATATATTATTATATATATATATATTGATTACCTACTCATTTTATATATAATCTATAAAATAATATATAATGATATATATAATATACATAGTATATATATATAAGGTTAAAATTATAGATGGTATAGTATATTGAACGAGGTTAACTATATATGATACTTGTATATATTATAATATATAGGATAATATATTATTTGGATATATATATATAATTAATAAGTGTGTATATGAGTATATATAGATAGGTCTATTTATATTTCATATGTATGCTTTTTTTTTTTTTTTTTTTATTTTTTTTTTTTCTTTTTTTTTTTTTTTTTTTTTTTTTGTACTGTTACTCTCCAGTTTTTTATATTATATATATATATATAGATATAGTGATGATATATACTATATATATAGTATATTTTAAATATATTATATTATGTGTGTGTGTGTGTGGTTTTTGCGTGTGTTGTGCGTGGTGTGTGTGATGTGTTCTGTGTGTGTGTGGTGTGTTGTTGTGTGTGTTGTGTGGTGTGTGTTGTGTGGTGTGTGGTGTGCGTAGTTGGTGCGGTGTAGTTTATTGAAATAGGAATACTTTTAAGTAAACTAATTCTGGGTAGAAAAAAATTGAGAAAGCAACATAATAGACTTTTTCTTAACTTGCAATTCTTTTACTTAATTGAGTCAATAGCGTTATTTCAGTTTTTCTTTAAAAGCGCTGTTGCGCTCCATTTGTAAACAACCTCTGTTTTATCATGTTAAAAGCGCTCAAACAAGACGCTCTTTTTTTAAAAATGAAATTGTAAAATATTAAATGAAAATAATGAGAAAATAGGACAAAATAATAAAAAGTAATGAAATAATTTGACTTTCAGAATTTTAATCTTTTTCCGCTCCACACTAAGTTAGAGATTCTTATTTCTTCTGTTATATACAGTCAAACAAATTCCCTTTTTACATTGCAAGATAAATTTTCCTTTTCATATAATATATATATATATAATATATATATATACTACGTATATATATAATATATATAGTATAATATATAATATATATATATAGTATATCTATATATATATATAATTTATATATATATATATATTATATATATATATAATATATATATAGATATTTATTATATATATAGTATAGTATATATATATATATATATATCTATATAACTATATATATATATATATAAAATTATATAAAACATATAAAAAATATTTATATATATTATATATATATTATATATAATTACTATATAGTATATATATATCATATATATATATTATATATATATATATATATAATATATTATATATATAGTAATTCTCATATATATATATATATATAAAGTATATCATATATATAGTTATATATTATATATATAAAACTATAGATAAATATATATATAGTATATATAAATATTATATATAGTATATATTATATAATATATAGTATATATATATATAGTTAATGATATTATATTATAGTAGAAATATTATATATATATAATATATATATATATATATATTAGTATATATATATATACTATATATATAGTATATATATATATATATATCATGATATATATATATATAAATACATATATATCTCTTCATTTAGCATTTATATCTAATGATTTCTTGTAATACAGGCATGTAGCAGCGTCGATGGTATATAATATGATATAGATCGTTGGATATATTATATATATATATATATATAATATATATATAGGGTTTTGGTGAGAATTGTAAAGAAAGAAATAATGTTACATTAATTATTTAGATATTTTTTCGAGGTGCATCTTAAATGTAACGAAAAGTTAGTTCTTTGACTTTGTGAGCCGGCTACTTTCACAAACGAATTTTTTGACTTCTGCGACAACGCAGGATTTTTCATTAAACTGTCGCCGAATGGTTAAAAATTAATTTATTGTAATGGATGAAGGAGTTCCATCGTATTCTTTCTTCAACATTGTGTGGAGAGTAAAATAAAGCATTTATGGGAGCTTTTCAGTTCTGTATCAAGTGAATAAAATTATTCATTGTTGAATAAAGCACAAAAGATTTCTAGCGTGAAGTTTTACACTACTACTACTCTGGACTACTACTACTGAACTATACGTACTACTACTACCTACTACTACTGACTATATGACTAAGTTTACTACTACTGCTGCTACTGACCGCTCAAATACTGCTACTCGTTACTGATAATTAAAAATAATATAAAATTTAATAATAAAAATATAAAAAAAATAGTTAAATATTTAATAATATCGAACTTTTTTAAGAGATAGTAATAATATGGAATGAATAATAATAATAATAAATAACTAATATAGATAATAATAATAGATAACTAATAATAAATAATAATAATCAATATAATAAATTAATATAATAATATAATAATATATAATAATAATAATAATAATAATAATAATAATAATAATAATAATAATAATAATAATAATAATAATAATAATAATAATAATAATAATAATAATAATAATAATAATCAATAATAATAAAAATAATAATAATAATTAAAACACTTTCACCGATAATTAATAATAAATTATAATTAATAATAATAATAATAATAATAATAAAACACTTAAACCGATAATAATAATAATAATAATAATAATAATAATAATAATAATAATAATAATAATAATAATAATAATAATAGAATTTAAATTTAAAAATAGAAAGCCAATTAAAATAAAACTGACACAATAAATATCAACCAGCATCATTAGCGGCAAAGATCAATGAGACAATAGTAATGTTAAATTTTGTCTCTAATGACATACTTAAATAAAAATGCAATCAAAAAATTAACCAAACTATACAATCCCTGGCTAATATTTACATTTTTGACCGAAGTAATCCTGATTATGGCCAATTCATTGATATTTCTTGAGACTATGGAAGAAGATTTAATGATTTCGTTTGACGAGACCCATTCAATTCTATGGTTGATCCTTGAAAAATGTTGAATGAGTGCATTATTATCCTGCCCATTTCTAACACTATATTTGTCCTGATTTACTCTAATCTTTAAGTCCTTACCAGTTTGACCGATGTAAAACTTATCACAATCCTTACATGGAATTTTATGTACACAACCAGTTTTAAGATAGTGAGTATTTCATTAATAATCCGTTGACGGTGTTATCATATGTAAATACTTCTCTTAATATTAAAGTTTTAGTAATGAAGGAATTTTACGTGCAAATTTTCATTATCGTGTATTATTGATTACTATTGCTATTTTTTTTATTATTAATGATCATTATTAGAGGTTTTGGGGTGCATTATTATTACTTATTATTATTATTATATTATTATCTTCAATATTCATGTATTATTATTATGTATTATTATTATTTATTAGTGATTTTTGTGTATTATTATTATTATTATTATTATTATTATTATTATTATTATTATTATTATTATTATTATTATTATTATTATTATTATTATTATTATTATTATATTTATATCTGTTGTTTTATTTAAAACAACGTTTACATGGTTTTTATTAGCTATTATTTTATTATTATTATTATTATTATTAGTTTATTATTATTATTATTATTATTATTATTATTATTATTATTATTATTATTATTATTATTATTATTATTATTATTATTATTATTATTATTATTATTATTATTATTAGTTATTATTCTTATTATTTATTATATTATTATTATTATACCATTTTTTTATTCTTTTAGTTGATTTTAATAATGTTCATTGTTTTATTGATTTATTAGGGTATCTGCCTGATTTTTATTTTTTTTTAATTTAGTCTCCCTTAAATTCGGTTTTCTATGTTAATTAGGTTTTTGGGGTAACTAAACTAAATGTTTTATAAACGAAATATTTATATAAAAGATATATGTATTGTATCTATGAGAATTACAATTTTTTGTAGACTTATTATTTTTTTGATTTTTTTTAATATAGTCTGCCTAAAATTTGGTTTTCTATGCTAATTAGTTTTTAGAGGCAATTAAACTAAATTATTTTTTAAAAATAAATAAATAATAGTCTACAAAGAACCAATATTCCGATTTATCACTTTTTGGGATGATAATTGTTTTAACGGAGTTTTTATCTTTTTATCTAATGGGTGGTTCCGCCCCCTTACCCACTACCAAAGAGCTCTGGAAATATAATAAAATATTTTAATTGTTATTATGTTTTAATTTTTATTATAATTTTTATTTTTAATATAAGCTCATAAAAATTTAAAAAAGAACCATCTGGCAGTAATTTTTAAATATGAAAATTTTTGGCCACCATACAGATTTTTTTTGGGTTTATTTTCTTTACTTTTTTTTATGTTTTTCCTTTCTTTAGCGATCATTCCAAAAATTTCTCAGCTTTCTTACAAGATCAGCTGGTGGCGCTGAAGTTGCAGTCAAAGACAAATGTAGTTATAAATATTTAATTAATTATTATTTATTATATATTTATATTTGGCATCTATTTAAAAGCAACTGTTTTACCGCTCGAAATTAAATCAAGAAACGTTATTTCCCTACAATCGAGCTAAAAACTTTAAAAATAAATACGATAAAAATTAACCCGTTCCCTGATAGCACAACAGAGACTACACCACCACAGTCACACTCACATTACCTACACACACAACACACACACCTCACACACACATTATAATATATATAAGTTATATAATTAATATATATATATACTATATAGTATATATACTATAAGTATATATATATATATATATATTATATATATATATATATATAGTATATATATATATCGCTAAAGCTTCAATCGGTATCCTAATATTTATAAGTTTTTTGCCCTTTTATGGTCTTCATATTAACAACAACGCAATTTTTGATAAAACTTTTTTAATAGTGACACAATGTTAAATTTCATTTTTATTATAAGAAATTTTTTAAAATTTTTTAACAATTTTTTCAATTTTAAAAAAGTTATATAAAAATTCGTGGTGTTTAATCTGAAGCCATCCAAAGGGCTAATAAACACTTATAATATATAGTATATAGTATTATATAGTTATTTTTATACTATATCTTATATATTATATATATATATATATATATATATATTATATATATATATTATATATATATATTATATTATATATACAGTATATATCATATATATATATATATAATATATATACTATATATATAATATATATATATATAAGTATATTATATATATATATATATATATATATATAGTAAATATATATATTATTAATATAATACTATATATATATATTATATATTATATATATATATATTATATATATATCATATAGTATATTAGTATATATATTATATACTATCTGTATATATGATTATAGATATATACTAACTATTATAATATATATTATAACTATATATGGCATCTTTATATATATGATATATATATATTATATTATACTATATATATTATATATTAATATATATAGTATATATAATTATATATAACTTCGCTGATGTATATATACTATTTAGTGTATATGCTATAGTTGTATAGCGTGTATGTTATATTATATAGATATATCAAGTGCAGTAGGCCAAGGGGGTTCTGGGGTCTGACTCCCCAAAATTTATTATTAAACTATCAAAAAATTTTTATGACTTGAGCTCCTTAATTTTAATTTAATAAGAGTAAATAAAAATATAATCAAAACAAATTAAGATATAATTCGTATATTAATAGATCTGAGGAAACCTAATTCGTCGTGGCTCGTGAAGATTTTGCTTAGGTTTAATGTCTGTTGAAAGCCAAAAGGAGCAATCTTTAAGCGGAGGTAAATACTACGGAGGGTTGAAACACACAGAAACTTTTCTGAGTTGGAGCTAACAACAAATAAAGGAAAACAGCAATGAACGAAAAATTTTAGTATTTCTCACTGTCGAAAGATGAATGTGGAATTGTATGTAACATTTTGTCGTCTCATATTTATTCGTGCGAGTACAATACTTTAGAAACTTAATTGACACAATGAAAACAACTTTTCATATTTTTTTGGGTATGTATTTTAATATAATTGTTTTCCCTTAGAGGCCTATATGGACAACCCGAAACACGAAGTGTTCGTAACAATGTGGTGAAAATTACGTGAATGGGATTGTTACAATTTAGAAGCAAGTTATTATAAACAATTGTTGAACCCTGTTTAGAGGGAAGCTTGAGATCGATAAAGAAAATTGAACCTTCTTCTAAATACTTCAATAACTTTTGAAATCATTAAATCACGAGTGGTTGATTATAAGTATAATTTTGATATGTTAAATATGTTATTAGATGTTTACTTCTTCCATTAATTAATATATTTGCAGTCCTCCATCATTAGTGATCATCAACTTCTCTTAGCGGGCAAGTTGCTGTCACAAATGATGAGAGACTATTTTTAATATGATTAATCAATCATATTGAAAATGTGATGCTTGCTTTGAAAGCTTTATATATATATATATATATATTATAATATATATATATATATATATATATACTATATATAATATATAACTATATATATATATCATAGTATATATAATATATATATATAATTAGTGATGTATGTGACATTCGCATCCGCATAACTCTCATTAATATATATTATATTATATAAATATATATATATTATATATAATATATATATATATATATATGATATATATATATATATATATATATTATATATATATATTATATATATTATATATATATATTATGCATTTTCGATCAATATATATATATATAGTTATATACTATATATATATATAGTCAAATATAGATATATATATATATATATATATTTATAAGGTAGTTTGATATTTTATTAATATATTATATATACAATGTAATATCTATATATATATATTAGTTAAGTACTATATATATATATATATATATATATTAATCGTATAAGTATAGTTATATACTATATATATATATGATTTATGTATAATTATGTATAATATATATATGATATATGTATATATATGTTATAGTATATATTTAATATATTATATTCTATATTATATAATTATATATATATATATAATATATATATATATACTATTATATATATGACTATATATATTTATTATATATATTACTATATTATATACGTTATATTAGAATAATTTTGCAGCTATGAAAGTAATCATAAAACACAATGATTATTACATATATATTATGAGAGACATGGTCTCTGCTCTGTGAAGGGCGTTAGCTTTCGATCGGTGCTGGATCCTCTGTCCGACGCAGTGAGTGGAAGAAAAAATTTAATTTTTAATGTTTAAATCAATCGAACAGTGGAGACTAGTTTATTCAAATGAAAAAGCAAACTGTAGATTAATTATTCGTTGCTTGTGTCAAGGATCTTTTTGAAAAAAGGTGTGGTGATCAAATATTTGTTAATGTGGGATTCATAAGAGGTATTCGCATTGTTAGCATGGGAATTGAGTGGGTGAAGTTATTCGTTTTTATGATGAACAAAGGGATTTGTCAATCATTCAATTTTGCGTTGTAGGGGGCGAGTTGCAGGGTACCTGTACTGACTATGGGGGGTCATAGGTACGTACTAAGACGTGGTGACGATATTTGTCCGGGACGAAGTTCGGACGACTACTTAGGGATGCATTGTCGTATAGGTGAAGGAGGGGAGCAGAATGCAGTATTCTGTAGACAACGCGATCTGGATCTATTTTCGATGAGTGATCCATCAGTTCGCTTTGGCTGTCTAGTTATTTATACCTAGCGCTCGAGTAATAGAAGCTCACGTACTTAGCTATTCTGCGCTCGCAGCACAACGACTGGAAAGGCAAAGGAGGTATCGGCCAGACATGTTCAAACACAAGCGGGATGTGTTGTACATAACATTGGAAAGATGTTTGGGGGAGTGTGGTGTGGCGCGAGGTTGGAATAAATTGCCGGTGTTGAGGAGAAGATA
>JABUQX010050913.1:0-17137 GCA_015478945.1 Trachelipus rathkii
GGCAGATATATAGAAGAGAGATAAAGTATGTTGTTTAAATTTTGCCTAAGTCTTTGAGTGTGGCGACTATTGGTCTTAGCGACTTAGGGTATCAGGAGCTACTATGAGTCTAAAGTTGTTGTTGCGAGAGTAAGTGTTTCATTATGGATCGTATGACTTTTATCTATCAGGAGGGCTGGTCATAGGGTGGTGAAAGAATTGATAAATTATTATTGAATGAGTGGGTAATGAACGTATTTAGATTTGAGTTTATGTTTGGTGAAGAATTAGTTGTGGGAGTAAGATGAGAGAATTGAAGTTAAGTGTAGTTGAGGATGGTTTGGTAATTGGTGGGAAAGGATAATGAAGTCCCTGTTGGTTAAGTGGATGTATGTGGTGAGTGTGTTGGGATCGAAACCGGCTGGAGACCGAAGAAAAAGTGGATTGAGTCAGTAATAACGAATGTCTGAAGAGAGAAATGTGAGTTTGGAGAGGCGAGAATAAAGGTGCATAATAGGAGTGAATGGCGGGGTTTTTGTGCAAGGGGGGTATGGTTGTGGCCCACCGGGCCAGAGGACTGAACCCTACAGCTGACGATATTACATTAGTCTGAGGGTCCGTCGGCTGTCCCGTGTAAGCTCTAGGGTGGATTTTCTGACTGGCGACGAGCTCGTCGCTTAGGTTTTATTTAGGTATTTTTGTGTAGTTGGGGTCGTGTATATTTGGTGCTGGGCTTTTTGGTTCGGACGTTGTTGTTCCATATTTTTTTCTTTTCTAACTTTTTTCTTGCTTTGGGGTCGAGTTGTTTCTGGGGTGTCACGGTTCTTACTGCTTATTCCTTTTTTTCTTGGATTTTGGGTCTTCTAGTTCGTGTTGGGAAAAGAGGAGGGAGTTTTGAAGTATATGTAGATATATAGATTGGAGTATTAGTTATGTTATTATGGATTTATATTTTTTTTATTTTATTTTTTGTTTTTTTTTATTTTTTTTTATTTTTGTTATTTTTTTTTATATTAGGATGCTTGAGATTTATAGTGATTAATTATACTATATGTGATTATTTTTGTTATTATTATTATAGTATATATATTATTTTTGTATATTGATATTATAATAGTAATTATATTATATATTTATTTATAGTGTGTTATTATATATATTATATATATATTGATATATATATTTATTTTATTTTTTTATTTTTTTTTTATGTTATAGTTTATATTTTTATTATAGTATTTTTTCTAGTTTGCTTTATTAGTTGTGATGTTGGCTTTGGTCGATATCTGTAGTGACGTATTTAATTTTTAGATATATGTGTCGTTACTGTTTGGACGGTAAGGTCCAAAGGGCCATCACATGTGTCCTTGTTCGAGAAAGTGGAGCCCTCAGGTATATAGTATATTTATATATATTATATATGTATATTATATATTATATCGTATGTATTATATATAGTATTATATGAATATATATAATATATGATAATATATATATAATATATTATATATTTATACATTTTTATTGATTATTCATTATTTATTTTATTTATTATTATTATTTGATTATTATTATATTATTATTGATTATATTTATTATTTAGATTCTTATTATCTTCCTGTAATATCCCGCAAGCATTTCGGTAAGGTGTTGTATAGCATTCACACGGGACAGAAAAGTTAAAGTAAGAAGAACAGTGTCGCAAGTCGAAAAGATGATTGGACGAGCATATAATCCGACAGGCGGATGGTCCGTTTGCAGTCTGCCCGTAGAAACTTCAGGGTGTATTTTTTCTGACCTCTAACGAAGTTCTCACTTTGGGGGTATAAATGTGGACCGCTCCATTTATAGCCCCTCCCCCCAAAAAAAAAAAAAATAAATAAAATAATAAATAGGTGTATTTTCTGAATTTGTAACGAGGAATATTTATAGAAGTTGTTTGTGAATTATGATCTTTTTTTCTACTCCAGCTTCTATTTCGGATTCCGTATCAACAGAATATTTAGAAATGCTGAAGTAAGATTTGTATTTTGACTGTATTGATTTCATCATGACATTAAGTGTGATAAGATATATACTAATTTTTCCTGATAAAGTTGATTTTTTTTTATTGAAAGTCTGGGAAGTGAGGATTAACTTTTTTTTTCTGCTGAAGTCCTGCTTTAAATTTGTTTAATTCGGCATTATAATTTTGATAATGATGTTGGTTTCTGAGGTGTCGCTGTATGTGTTTTTTTTGTCTCTATCTAAGGTTCTTTTCCTGGATGATGAGAAAAAAAAAGTTTAATAAGTTTAATGCTACATGTCCACAATCATAATAAATTTTCAAAAATAATAAATACCAGAAAAATAATGGTTATATCTTTTCCCTAGGCTGACATTGAAATTAATCTCATCAAACCATTCTACGACATATCAATTACCGTCCTCTTTTTTTAAGCAGGTGGTTTGTCCTATGCGATATCAATTTAGTCTAAACATCTTGTCTTTCATTAACGATTTTTTTTAATTAATCTTCCGGATTGCATTGTTTGGTCGATATGTGTTCCTACGCTGTAACTCGCAAATCTATTTCCCCTCTATTAGTGTTTGTAATGTGCAGTGATATGTTAAAGTAAATTCTGTAAAGGGAAAACAGCCGGTTTACATAGATTTAGCATTTTTATGTATGCGCTCTTTTTAAGTTTTTTTCAACTTTTTTTTTTGTTCTTGTTTGAATAACTTTGTATATGCATAAATTATTTAATAAATACATAACCCCTCCTAATGACAGCACATGAAAGGATAACGTCTCATGTCCTTTTTAGTCACTTTATGGTCTCTTGGTTCTGTTTTCTTATATATGTAGTTTTCATATTTTCCTTTGCATTTTTTATGAAGCATACCTTCAACAGAAACTTATAAGTCTTGCAATCACAAGTCTTTTTAATTATACAAGAATGTTAGTGGATACCCAAGAGCAGTCCAAATGACTGATAATTTGTTCAATATTTAAAAATAGTAATAGGTTAGAATTTTGTATTTAGGAATTGCATTACTTTTGGTCATATAATTAGCAAAAACAGTTAAAAATATATTGGCAATATGTAATTTGCGTTAGTTTTGGCTTCAAGATAATGCGAAAGTACCTATACGTCTTAGGTCTAGGTAAGGGTAGATAGGTAGTACGGAAGTACTTCATTTGTTCCAGGCTTAAATAAGGTTAGGTATTGGAAGACTGTCGTGTACCTTTGAAAAACGTCATAGGAAGAGAAGGTGATGGCTTTAAAATTGCAATGAGAGGACTTTACGGTGGAAGAATTAACATTGGTAAGGT
The DNA here is from genome assembly GCA_015478945.1 of Trachelipus rathkii. Taxonomy (NCBI): domain Eukaryota; kingdom Metazoa; phylum Arthropoda; class Malacostraca; order Isopoda; family Trachelipodidae; genus Trachelipus; species Trachelipus rathkii. The sequence goes on from JABUQX010050913.1 coordinate 3,296, forward strand.
ATAATACTAAAAGTTATGTATTTTTGTGACCTTGATCCTAGTTTAATTAAGGAAATTTATTTGCAGTTTTTCTTTAATTCAAATTCCTTTAATAATATAATCATTTATGTAATTTGTTTTAAGTTTATGAAATGCTTCAAGTAGCGGTGCTATTTCAAAACTTAAAAGTTACTTCTCTAATATTAATGTTTAAATTTTTCTTTTCTACCATTTGACTTTAGCCTCGTGTTCTCTTGGAGGAGCGCAAGCCAGTTTAGAAGCTGCTATTAATCATGTAAAAGTTAGAAAGCAGTTCGAAAAAACTTTATCAGAATTTCAGGTAAAATAAAAATCCTATGTAATTCATATATCATTGGTGTTTAGACTAAGCCTTAGTCGTTTTAGATGAGGATGACCAAGGATATTTATCTGTTTTTATTCTCATCTGACTGCAGAGTTTGTAAATTTTGGAATGGTTTGGCACAGAGGATGTTGTTGAGTGTGACTCAATTTGCAACATTTAAGAAAAGGTTGAATATGTGGTAAACATCATTAGTGGGGCTTAGTATATTAGTTTATGAAGCCAAATTGGCTGTTTTTATTATGGTGGGTTGTGGTTATGGTATGTGTATTTGAATTTGTTGCTAGCTAAACTATGCATTGTTGTGTATGCCATATAATTTTGTTGATTGAAGGCGGTATGTTGTGGATTTGGTTTTTGTGTGGGGGTTTGGGTGTGCGATATTTGTTGGTTTGGTTTTGTTTGTTTTTTTTTTTTTATAACAAGATTGGTGGATTTTGTTATATCGGAATTTGACGAAGCCCTATAGGGTGCTTTGTGGATTTGCATGATGAGCATGTTTTTCTTAATTGGATTTTAATTTTCTTACAATTTTCTCAATATGTTCTTAATTTCCTTAATGTTCTTTACTTTCTGTTCTTTATGTTCTTAACTTTTCAATCTTCTTAATCTTCTTGATCTTCTTCGTAATTTAATCTTCGCTTTCTTTCTCTATTTTTTGTAATTTTGCTATTCATTTTATTAATGTTTTTTCTTATATCTTTCATTTTCTTTATTACCTGTTTTTTTTTGTGTGTTTTTTTTGTTTAGGATGTCATTTCTGACTTTTTTTTTATTTTAGAATATATCATTCTGATTTTTTTTTTTTTTTCTTTAGAAAATTCTATTGGTGAGTTTTAACAAACTTTTGAGTATGCTTGTGAATTTTTTTTCCTATAAGTATTGCATGTTTTTTTTTGTTTTTTTTTTAGTTTCATGTTGGTTTGTCCTTATTTTTTTTAGATGTATTATTTCTTGTGTAGTTTTTTATTAAAAATCAGGGGTGAGAGCCCTCTGTGGCTAGCTATTAACGAGTTTAGTTAATCTGACTAAATAATCAATATTTGTTTTTTCCGGATCATTTTTTTTTATTCGTGATGAGGAGGGATCTGAGAGAGGCTTATAGTAGTAAATTTATGTTTTTCTAAAAAGGGGAAGGCTTAGACATTGTTAAATGGAGACTCTATGATATGGTACTAATATAGGACTTTTCAAAATATGGATAGAAGGAAACAAATGAGAGTTTATCAAGAAGTACAGAGTACTGATACCAGTATCATTATATCAAAGGTATATTAACCACAATTTCCTGAAAGTCAATTAAACAATCAGTAGTGATGTAATCGGTTAGCTTTTAGTTATGTCTAGTTAGAATTTCAACTTTTGAGGATGTGGATAATTATCTTCAACATTTTAAATAAACTCTGTAAACAGATATAATAGAATATAATAAAAATATAGCTATAATAATTTTAGAACTAATGACAAAAGATATTCTTATTTATGTTTGACATATTCACAAACAGTTATGGACGGGTAAAGGTTTTGTAATTGCTAATAAAAAAAAGAAGCAGAAGATCTAGAAAGTAGATAAGCTTTTGCTGCATTCAACACACTCTTGAATATCTACCCATTTAAGAATAAACAAATATTTAATCTTAGAACCTTATTAAAAGGGAAGTTATATTTTAATATAACCTTTTTAGCATTTTCACCTTGAAGTATTTTTCACTTTTACTGCTCCTAGAATAGAACCTGTCCTATTCACAGACTGTACAATTTTCATTGTCATTATTTTTCGGACTGTCATAGGAAGTTACTGCACATGTAGCAACCTCTCATCTATTTTCATCAAGTTTTTCATGCAGGTAATAACTGCTCTTACATATTAGAGAATTGTTTGGTGTGAAGAAAGGCCGAAACGAGAGTGTAAACGAGAGCTTATTGAGATGGTTTGGTCATATGGAGAGGATGGATGATAGTCGTTTGGTTGAGCAGATGTATAGTGGTGAGTGTGCTAGGAATCTACCAGCTGGGAGACCAAAGAAAAAGTGGATTAAGTGAGTAAAGGAATGTCTGATGGAAAGGAATGTAAGCTTGGTATAGGCGATAAGGCAATTATTCACAATAGGTGCCTCTAAACAGATTTTTATGAAAATCACAGCATAGACTCTTGAAAAAAAATAGTAATGAAGAATAAAAAAATTTATTTGTTCAGTTCTCTTTATGAAAATAAAAATGTTACACGCCTCTCATATCAGTTGTCGTGCATTTTGTCCATAGGGTTTTCTTCCTAATAACTTGAACAGGCCTTGTAGAATCTGGTTTATGGTACGTGTATCCTGATTGTGTCAGGTTTAAGTTGCCGAATTTAGATGTTGTTAAGTATAGCACAAGTAATACGTTTAAAATACACCATCATTCTCAACTTTGAATTACTAGTAGGCGTCACAAGCCGGAGATCTTAGAACTGGATGGATCAATAGTGCCGTAAACTTAGACCTAATCTAGATCTATCCAGGTTAGGTCTTGGTTTAGGACCCTACTAGTTCAGGTTATGATATGTTTTGTTAAATATATATTATATAATATATATATATATATATTATTATATATATATATTATATATTTTTATTATATATATATATATATATATATATATATATATATTATATATATATATATATATATATATATTCCCAACGAGATAACCCTACACAGTAAATTTCAACGCTGGATTGTTGAACCTGGGCCTAGCAGATGTCTGCGTAAGGTTCACATCCCAGCAGTGTGAAATTATTGTAGGTGCGTTATTTTATTAATTATCCTATTCACACTGCCGCTTTGAATTTGTACGCAGTTGTTATAGTATATTATATATTATATATATATATATATATATATTATATATATATATAATACTATATATATATATAATATATATATTTATATATATATATATATTATATATATTAATATATTATTATATATATATATATTAGGGCGATATATATAATATATATATATATATTTTATACGTACTAGTACATATATAGATGATATGTTATATAAATTATATATTATATATAATATATATATTATATATATAATATATTTATATGATATATATATATCTTATATATATGAATATATATATAATATATTATTATTATATTATTATTTATATTAATATATATATAATGGATTAAAATATTGTAGTATGCTTTGTGGTTATCTAAATATGATTTTCATTTGCTTTTAAATGGTTTATAAAAAGTATTAAAGTAAAATTCCTTACCCAACCACACTAGAGGAATTAAGGATTAAAGAGAAAGACGGAGTCAATACTTGATTCTTTGTCATTTTCCTATGTTTTCCTCCTATATTTTGTGTCCTTTTAATTTATTTGTAGGTGTGGACTTGATCTAAATTTTATTTATGTTTTTTTCGAATTTGTTCATATGACATGAAGAAGTAACCAAGGACCGACGCACGAATATCATCATATCCGCGAGAGTGATGTGTCGCATTCGAGGTAAATGTCTAGCGAATTAAGTGTTTTGACTTCATATTTATATTATTTCAACATTATGTTTTTATATTCAGTGTTTTATTTAAAGATGCTTTTAAAGCAACACTTTGAAGATTCAAAAGTTAAATTGAATCCAAATGCAAACAAAGTACTTTGTAAAGTAAGTATCATATTCCTCAAATTTTAGTTTTATGGAGGCCAATTTTCTTGGTTGTTCGGTTCGATTATAAATTGTAAGTTTTTAAATGAGTTAGCATATTTTTTTTGTTGCAAGTAGTTATGTTTTTTTTATTTGGTATGGTTAGGGGTTTGGGTTAGTTGTATGATTGTTGGTGTATAGTGCGTGTGGAGTTTGATTATGGCTAAGTGTGTTTCTATTATCATTTGTAGATTTGATGGGTGAGTTTATGTTCATTGGTTTTTATTGGATTTGTGTATATATTATATTGTGTAATTTTATGTTATATATTATATATTTGGTTATAGTTGGTGTGTTGGGTGTTATGGTTGGGTGAGTGATGGTTATATAGTTGTTTGTTTTTATTATGTGGTATGTTATATATATGGGGTGTAATGTTTGTTGTTTATTATATATATATATATATCAGCTTATATTTAATATATAATATATATATATTAGTTATTATATATATATATATATATTAATATATTTATATTATTATCAAACCTTGCTTATACACAGGTTCTAAATTTATAGAGATATTAGTTCGCATTGCGTGTGATAAGTTTTTTATGCGCTAAACGCATGGGAAATGATGGGACGGTTTACTTTTTTTTTTTTTTTTATATATATATTTTTTATTTGAGTAAGCTCAATATGATATTTTGCCCTTATCAGCTCCTCGATATGATATTACGCGATTTTGGGGCGCATGGACACTCTTGACAGATATATGTAGTGCAGTATACACTCACACCATCACCGAAATATATAGAATAAGAGTCCTGTGTAGAGTATTTAAAACTTTACTACATAATATTAATCATGTATCAATCATATCCATACCCACTTAACATATATATAATAATGTATATATATATATATTATAATATATATATATATATATATATTATATATATTATTATAAATTATAGATATATATATATATATATATATATATATATATATATATATATAATAATATCGGTATTATGATATATATATATATATATATATATATATATATATATAGATTATATATTATAATATATATATATATATATTATATATAATATATATATATATTAATATTATATATAATAATATATATAAATATTATATATATCTATATATATAATTAATATATTATATTATATATATTATATATTTTCACGATTTTAAAAACTTGAAAATTTAGCGTTAAACTATACTCGGCGCATTTAAGTTATCTAATTATGATAACAGACTAACTTTACATTTGTTAAGGAAATTCGAGCTTTCATATACGTTTTACGTATACCTCCTTCAGGAGACTGAGTAGGCTATCATACTGTCAGGAAGGAAGGATTTTGAGAATGGTTTTGGTTGGTTGTTATTTGTTTTTAATTGATTGAAGTATTCTGAAGATAGGATTATTGAATTTTGCAGAGAGTCAATCTTATGTTCACCTGGTTGTTTGTTGAAGTTATTTTTGTTGTAAAGATGTAGACTGACTTCAATTATTTTCCCTTTTGGTTATTTGTTGTTTTTAATATGGTTGATGTTTTTTGATCATTTATATTATGATTTGTTTGGGATTGCTGATGAGTGAGGGCGGAATTTGTGTTGTCTTTACTGAGGTCTTGTTTGTGTTGGTAGGTTCTTCTATGGAGGTCGTTTGTTTCACCTATGTAAACAGAGGGACAGTTGGAGCAAGGGATTTGATAAACCTTTATTTATCAAATCCCTTGCTCCAATCTCAAACAAAGGGTGAAAAGAATGAAAAAAAATAGACATGTATATAAAACATCAGGTTCCAGGTAATTTAATTACATGAGTGATTTGACGTTCTGTTGCTAAGTAACGGGAGTAAAACAAAAGTTTAAGAAAAATTAAAATCTGAAAAGAAATGACAACTAGAAGGATTTGTGAAGTACTTATTGAAAAGTTGTTGAGAAAAGAAATTTTATAAAATGCTTTGTTATGCATAGGAGCGATTGGCATGGCAGTATGTATTTTGTTTTACACTTTTTAAAATTAAAATTTTTTAACAGGTTATGAAAGCTGTTACGGAAGAAGCATGCAAACGAGCCGTTTATGAAGCGATGAAAACTAATGCTACAGTTGTAGATGTTTCACATTTTGAGAAGATCATTGCACAACTAGTAAGTTTTAAGGATATTTTTTCTAAGGTACCAGTTTAGACTAGGTTATTTTTAGTCTGGTGGTTCTGCATAATTATTCATGTTCGTTTTATGTTACTTTATCTCTAGATAGATTTTGACTGGTCGGTTGAACTGGTCTTGTTTTGAGGCTAATTCCACTGGTTTTCTAGGAAAATCTTTCTACCATCCATGTGCACCAACTTGTGTAAATCATATTTACACAAGTCGGTGCATATGGTAGGAGGGGATTTACAATCGTCCTTAACCCAAAGTATATAAATTAGAGGCGAGAAGAAAGGTGCCTAATAGGAGTGAATGGCGGGGTTTTGTGGGAGGGATATGGGTGTGGCCCACCTGGGCCAATGAATGAACCCCACATTGACGAGATGCCATAGTGAGGGTCCGTCGCGGTCCCGTGAAGCTCTAGGGTGGATTTTCTGACTGCGACGAGTTCTCACTAATAGGTATCAAAGGGGTGGTAAGGCTGGGCTTTCTTTTCGACTTGTGTCATATTCTTCAACTACTTTTCAGTTTCCGGTGCATGTCACGCACCTTACCCCAGTCTTGAGGAAAGAAGGTGGATGATTATATATATATATATATATATATATATTTGGCTCAGTTGGTTAAGTATATATATATATATATATATATATATATATATATATATATATGCTCATATAACCCAACTGCTGCCACTGCTGCTGCTGTTACATTTGGCTCAATGGGTTAAGGTAGCTTTTTAGCTCACCTTAAGAGCAGGATTCCCTCTCAGTATGGGTTCGAGGAGTTCTCGTTCAGCCACGTGAACTGAAACCAAATTTGTCATTAGACAGGATTTTGTGCTGTATTTGCATATTTATAGTACACATTAGTGTATTACACTAATCCCAATACACACACTTCTCTCCTGTTATAGCCAACACATACAACAAGAACAGTCTATTCACAAAACAAAATCAACATTCTTCTCATGCTTCTCGCATTGGAAAAGCCGCATACTAGGATGCGAACCCGCGCCTTGGTGGCAAGCATTCCGACTACGTCGCTGAAGCAGGGCCTGCTATCTGGCCTATATTCCTGTGCCTTCCACTTGGTCAGAAACCAGACTACAAATACTTTCCTGACCAATTACCTCGAGATTAAGAGGCTATGTGGTAATAATAAATAATATATATATATATATATATATATATATATATATCTTATATATATATATATATATAACTTATACTGCTGCTCAATATATATATATATATATATATATATATATATAGTTAAATTTTTTTTTCTGAAAACATCAAGGCATTGTCAGCTTTTGAGATTCGTACTTAACACGGTTATATGGATCGTTTAATGTAGAGTATTATTATTATTTGCACGTTATATAGGTTATTATGTGAACTTAACATAAAAAATACCGCATTTGTTATTTACATAAACAATTTAATATTATTAATGTTATTTATAACATTGGTTTTTGGTCAAAAATACTATAATTATTATTATAGCTATTTTGACTAATCATACTTCAAATGATCACAGTGTGACTCTCTAATTGATTTCATCAATTACCTATCATGTCTTCACAGGTGAGGTTATAAAAACAACATATTTGTGATGATTTTATTATTTTCACCAAACTAACTCGATTTAGTTTTTCTTTTTTTCATATTTAGCAATTTTACAGAAATTATACTTTTATGTACAATATCTCGAGGGTCATTTCTCGTAAATGATATTACCAGTATCATTTATATAAGGAGATCGATCCTTTTCTTACCCCTTTCGATGAGATTTAAATTGTATATAATATATTCACTATTAGGAAAGGTTATGAATAACTCCCCCAATCACATTTTATTCCTTATACAATATTTTTTACTACAATCGTATTAATTAAGGTGAGCGCAATGTAATAAATATTAAAACCCCTTTTTCATTTTGCTAACCACAATTATTTCCGAGCATCCGGTCGTGCGCTAGTTAAGGATATTTGTGGTAAGGATAAATGTCTGGGTGTTTAGTGGGGACTGGTGTTACCTTTTCATCCACTAAATATCCAGAACAGCATCTACCTTCAAGCTAAAAAGTGGAAGGTTGTGCAGCCCCTTTGTTACATAATTTTCTAATCATTGGTTGTGATTAAGAATGAAAGTAATTCATGAAAGACTTAGAATGTGAGCAATGGCAGGCCAAGATAAAATTAGCTGACCTAAGTGTATGAATTTTGAAGTGCTTTTACTAAAGGCAATAAAATTTTTAGTATGGTTTTGTCTAATACAATATCCAGAAGAATGCCAACATAGATTTAACTCAGATGCTGTAATTCACTGGCAAATTAAAAGTGTTCTAAATTAATTTTTTTCATTGAAAAATTTGTTTCCTATGTATCCCTTCTTAATCATTAGAAAGAGAATCTTGAAAGCTTCAACTTTTTTGTTCAGGTTTTTAAAGATATCTGTACATGCGAACTAGTTTTTCTGTTCCTTTATATTATTTAGCTTAGTGTGTTAATTGATGACCTTTAAAACAAAGTCCCTCAATGCCAGTGAAGGTTGTATTTTAAAATTTTGTTAACCTTTTTCTTTTTCATAGCTACTGGACATCAGTTAAGAGATTGTAATTGGCAGATCATTTTTCAGTACTTCTTCCAATTAGAATCGAAGAAAGGATCAAAATAGAAGTAAGAAAATATAATTTAATTGTTCTCTATCTACAAAACTTTTGCACACTTTTTTTTCTAACATTTTTAATTAAAAATTTCTAGGAAAATTAATTTATATCAGCTTGAAAAAGTATATATTCTATCTCTAAGAAATTTCTAAAATGTTTAATAAAATTATTATATTAGTCTTTCAGAAGATTTCTACTAATTAGCATTTTCATAATCTCGTTGGTCCCCTCTACTATCATATGACCCCTCAAGTCTCTGAAATACTGTTGAACAGGATAGTCTTTTAAACAACCATATCCACCATGCAGTTGTAGAGCGGAATTAGCGATCTGAAAGAAAATGAATTATCATCATTATATATATATAATTTTTTTTTTTTTTGACAAGCAAAAAAGGAGGAAAAAATTCTTACTTCAAAACAAGCTTCTGTTGCCATGAATTTTGCGGCTGAAGACAACGTAACATATTCTTTGTGCCGTTCTTTAATTGCTTTTGCAGCATTTCTCACTAACAACCGTGAAGCGATCAAACGGGATGCCATTTCAGCTAGTGTAAATTGTACCGTCTGTGAAATAAAAAATACTCATTGAAAACAAATTTTTTAATACCCTATCAATTGTTTTAAAAAATGAATAAATCTGAGCGGAATGAATTTTTACTCTTTCAAGAAACTAGGCAGATTCTCACAGTAATTAATAAAAAATTAAATATGTAGAAAAATATTAATAATTGTTACATTTGAAAGCAAATGTAAGATAAATTGTATCAGTCGCGATCTTTTCTTAAATGGTATGCAGTCATTGTTGGGTAATTTGTGAAATGAATGAAGTTTAGTTTTCAAATTTAACTAAGGAAAAAGGGGCAGTAGCTGGAATATTTGCGGTCGATAGTGTCGTCATATACTTTATAATGGAAATCAAATGTGTTAAAAGTTCATTTGTGTTTTAAAACACTATCAAACTATGAAAATGGATGAATGATAAATGCCCAAAATAAAGTGGAAATTTCGAGGAAGAAAAGGTAAAAAATTGAGAAAGAATAAAGGATTGACTTCGTAATAGAAGATTATGGGAATTATCCGGTTGTAGAAATAAGATGACAACACAAGGTAATGCTTATGAAAATGAAGAAAATCAAAGCTGAACTTGTTACAAAAAAAAAAAAAAAAAAAAAAAAATTGAAGAATTGGACAATATATGTTATATATATAAAAAAAAAAAAGGGAAAGAGTGGAAAATGTATTATATTTTAAGATAAAGTATGATAGATAATATTAACGTTATGATTGAAAAGCTAAAGTCTAAATCTATGGGAGGTAAGATTGGGGAGTAATTAAAAGGAATTTTTTTTTTTAACACGCAGTTACCACTCACGGGCAGAGCCCTATTCAAGGAGGGGCTGTAATTGAATAGCAAGGGATTACATGATTCACTAGGGACTTGTAGTTTTGAAGAATTTGAATATAAGACTGAAAAAATATTTTGGCAGAATTTTTGAGGAAACAAAAATAAATTGGTAATGATATGAGAGCGAAGAGAATAATCAGATAGTAAACTAAAAAAAAACAACTGATAGTGCGTGTTTTAGATGCAGATCAGAAGGGACACTTGGCAAGAGACTGAAAAAAAGAAATATATATATATATATATATATATATATATATATATATATATATATATATATATATATATATATATATATATATGATATATATAATTTTTTACTTTTATAAAAACATTTGTCTACAAATACATATATATATATATATATATATATAATTATTTAGTATTAATAGCGAAGTGAGGCAGGGTTGTGTTATGTCTCCTTGGTTATTCAATTTGTATATGGATGGGGTTATGAAAGAATTAGAGGTGGGGGTGGCAGAAAATGATGTAGATGTGTGGAGGGTGCCCTATTATATGCGGATGATTTGGTTTTGCGTGGCGAATCTGAAGAGTTTGAGAGGATTGGTAGATAGATTTGGCAGGGTGTGTAAAAGGAGGGGTTTGAAAGTAAACGTAGATAAGAGTAAGGTTATGGTTGTGAGTGAGGACAGTCATCAGTGTGAAGTTATGTTAGATGGTGAGCAGCTGGAACAAGTGTCTGAGTTTAAATATTTAGGGATGAGAAGGGAACGGACGATGCAGTGTGTTCTAGGAAAGTTGTGAATGGCAGGAAAGTGGCTGTGGCAATTAAATCGTTGGTGAATGTAAAGGGACTAAGTCTTGAGTGCGCTAGGGTCTTACATGAGGGTATGTTGTTACCTGTGTTATTGTATAGTAGTGAGACTATGGTCTGGAATAAGAAGTATAGATCTAAAGTTCAATGTGTTCAGATGAACAATCTTAGGGGCATGCTAGGTGTGAGAAGAATTGACAAAATGAGGAATGAACGTATTAGAGAGTTGTGTGGTGTGAAGAAAGGGGTAAACTGAGAGAATAAATGAAAGTATGTTGAGATGGTTTGGTCATGTGGAAAGGATGAATGATAGTCGGTTGGTTAAGCGGATGTATAGTGGCGAGTGTGTTGGGAACCGACCGGCTGGGAGACCGAAGAAAAAGTGGATTGAGTTAGTAAACGAATGTCTGAAGGAGAGAAATGTGAGTTTGGCTGAGGCGAGAATAAAGGTGCATAATAGAGTGAATGGAGGGGCCTTCTTAACCATTCATTCCGCTCTAGGCAAAAAAAATTCACCTAAAGCATATGTAAAAATTATATATATTGAAGGGGTTAAATTCTGGTGTTGAATAACCACCTTCAATTGATGAATATTATAGATGTTGTTGAAGTGAGTGAGCGTTGTCACGATGAAGTGGCGTTTCTTCCCGGAGGCTGCTTAGGATTCCTCAGTGGGGCTAGCAGCCTCCTGCCCCAGACGCCACAGGACTCCCCCCAGTGACAATGCCGCGAGCACACTCCGCTCTCCGGTCCTGAAATGATGTCGGGTCAGCTGTCAGGTGAGAGCTAGGTGTGCGCACATTAAGGTCACTGAGAAGGCTTCGACCACTCTGTACTCTTACTGGCAGTTGGTCCGCACCTGCAGAAGCTTGAACGGTACAGGCGGCACAGGATGGCCGAACAGAGTAGCGCCCAGCAGAAGAAACTTAATTTGATGGATGTTCAGTGATTTGATGGGTGTTCGGAATCAAATTTGGCGTGGCTGCTTGTTGGTGTTCGTTGTGCCACAACAGTGGCACGTGTCACTCCAGGTGGTCACCAATTTGAAGGGGTTATGTTCTGGAGTTGAATAACAACCTTCAATAATAGATGAATCTTGGATGTTGAAGTGAGTGAGCGTTGTCACGATGAAGTGGCGTTTCTTCCCGGAGGCTGCATAGGAGTCTTCAGTAGGGCTAGCAGACCCCACACACAACAATATATATATATATATATATATATATATATATATATATATATAAATGCTATATATATCATATCATATAACTGCTACTGCTATATATATATATATAATTTTTTTTAGGTCAAGTGGCTGTTGGACACAAAGCGGCTACACTGGGTTGAAAAAATCAGCACCATGGGCGGGTCTGGAGCATACATATTTCAAACGTTAAAAGAGGATTTGAATAGAGAAATGAATATTCAGTCAATTAAAAATAAACAAAAGTACGTCCTTGCATTATAAAGTCCTGAGTATTACGTAACAAAATCAAATTTTATGAAGAACATTCACTTCTTGTAGGAACAAGAAAATTACTACTAAATTGGGAAGATTCGGATAAGATATGGATAATCTTTGGAAGGTGTTATGGGATCGTAAAAAGTAGGAAAATGACGGCGGCGGATAGAGTCAGCTGGGAGCAATCAATGAATATGGCGAACAGATTGCGAGGTATGACTTCTACAAAATTTGCAATTGCAAACATATAGTGACTGTGAGTGATATTAAGGTGTATGGCCAATACGGAGGCGTGCAAGTATCACCTCGGTGTAAGCTTTTTCGTCGGTGGGAGAAAGACCCACTCCCCGATGATCGGCTTTATATTTCCCCAAGTTTCGCTCCTCTCCTGATCATTCGTCAACGCTCTTGCCAAAATAAGATCGAAAACCTTGTCGAGCAGGATAGTAATCGATTGATGGGAGGCGTCAGGCTTGTCGAATGGCATCCGGGAGAGGTACCTGGAACAACTTCGAAATGAGGAGGTGGCCATTTTGGCCTCTGTCAGTGATTTCGTTGCCAATTACCCTACATGAGAAGGGGTCCAACATAAATAATTTGTTTCTTGCGGAATGGAGCAGCCGAAGAGATTGCTGCACAGCGGATACCATAGTTTTTTAAGAATAAGGGGTTTTTAGCTTGTAGGCACGCTGAGCGAATATCTGAATAAATGACATAAGATTGATATTGGTTAAGGAAGTTTTCGCAATCATTATAAATATTTATTTGCTTTCAGCAGTAAATAAAAATTCAAATCATTAGGAGAGAGGTATGGGGAAGTTTTCTTTCAGGAAAAGACAGCAGATGCGCCCACACACTGTTCCCCAGTTTAGAGCCATCAGTAAGCAAGGGATGAGATGAATGACTGAAGAGAGAAGAGAATGATGCCTTTAACACAAGGCAATAAGAATGGCTTGATTGTTGGAGAGAGGTCAGAGCCAAGCAAATGGTGGGAGCGGGGAATAACCAAGGTGTGTATCCTTCATCGTATGAGAAAGAAGGCAGCACCTTTTGTAAAGAATATTAAGGAAATTAAGGATTTTATGGAGCGTTGCAGATTGCCAGTAATTAGGATTCTGAGGCACCACCTGCAGAATTCTGTCGGAGTAGACGGTATTGGGGTTTGAAAACAGAAGAAAACATTAACACATAATGCATTCTTTTCGAAAGAAGAGTGGCATCCATTGGCCTCAACTTCAAGGCTTACTTACCCGGGGAGGACGATCGGAAGGCTCCAGTGGATACGGATCGCCTCGTTTTGTATGGGATCCAACAGATGCAGTAGAGTAGGGGAGGCCTGATCGGTTGTTTAA
>JABUQX010050914.1:0-26343 GCA_015478945.1 Trachelipus rathkii
AGAGGTTTGATGGGAGATAAGATTAGCGGGGTTATATTTTTCGTGTAGTACAGAGAAAAATCTTAACCCGAAACGAGTAAAATCTGTGCACTTAGGATCATGTAGGTCGAGTATTTACTGTATGTCCTGATCGATGTGTAGGTTTAGGTTGCGTTAATGGCGCATCGTGATGGCCAATTTGGTTAGGTTGACGCTTTACTGCGTATACGTCATATTAATGGAGGTTGTGTTTATCTCGGCCCGTCAGTAAGGTTTCAAGTTTTGTTATTTTAAACAGACCGAATTGGATAAAATAGTAGGGGAATCGTATTATTTCTACATATCAGTTGATTCTTGTTTGTGGTGACGTTAAAGATGGTGTCTTCAAGGTATTAGCAGTAAAACTCGCGTTTTTTTTCTCATCAGAAGAGATGGAACGTTTTGCTTCTTTTTTTAATATATGTAATTCTTTAATAGTTATTCAAAGATTTAGTATCTTTCTCAGTTGATTTAATTAATTGCGTAGTATGCATACGTATGTAACATCTGAAAAAAAGATTTAAAGGCACATAGTTTGAACTCTGCTCCTGAAACTTCTCGAAGGTTGTGTGATGATATTAGTATATGATATAGTATTCGTATTAGTATTATATATAAGTTATAATACCCATTGAGCACATTATGTAGTAGTAGTATTATATATATAGTTATTATATTAAGTAATAGAGTTGTAGGTAGATATATAGATTTAGGTATGTTATGGAATATATTAGTATTGATAGTGATTATGATTACTATAATATATACGTATAGTGATAATTTTTATATATTACTATATGATAAGCTACCTGAATATATTAAGGTATATATATATATATATCTATATATAGTATATAGTAAACTTGATATAGCTATTACTAATATAAGCTCATGTTATATTAGTTATATGTATTTGTATAACTTAAAATACCTTATAGTTATATTAATATTAGTATTAGGGGTGATTAAGGAGAATGGGCCTGATGACGATTGGTGCGATAGTTTTTCAGATTCGCAGTTTAGAATATGAAAAGAAGTATTTGCACTCTCCTAAAATTCAAGAAGTGACAGCGGGTTTGACGAAGTGGAGAATAATTATTCGATTAGCGACCTGAGACAACACATGCTAAATGCCTATTTCGCTTTGAAGAAACGGATTTTGTTGGAAAATTTATATATTTTGTGAGTAAGGAGGTGGCAAAATGAATTATACTATACCGACTAGAGGTGTGGTGATATATTGAGCGTGGTCGAGAGTTTTGACCAATATTCATCAGGATTGTGTACGGTTATGAGATTTGAAGTAATCGAGTCGAACTGTTACGTATATATTGTGTAATGGTCCTTTTCAGGGAGGGAATGTGGGTGATTCTTTCGTTATTTCGGTTGCCATGAGTTGCTGGCGTGTATACTTTGCAATCCTAACTGGTATGTCTAGCTGAAAGGAAGAGTGCAGCATCCAGTCTGGTGGTTTTAGAACCTCCTAAGGCAACACAAAAGGAAGAGATCGAAAGTTAGCATGTACGTAGTAAAATAGGCTCTTCTGAACGAATGTGTATCATGTACTAGTGCAAAATTTGAAGATATCCTCACATGGTAATCAGGCAAAAATTTTATATTGCGGACGCAACACCTTCGTGAACCGACTGAACAGAAAATATGGTGATTATTAGGCTCAGCATGACGCTTCAGAGAATAAAAAAAGAATGACCAGTTTTGAGGAATGAAATTCAAGGCAAATAGTTTCGATTAGAGAGTGCGTGCGATGTATACTTTCATAGCTAGGTTTTTCTGACCTAGATACATAGTAAATTTATCGCACTTCTCAGTTTTGTTCATGGAGAGAGTTAAGTGGTGCGTGGGTGGGAAAATGTGAAGAAATTCGTGAATAAATTTGAATTCTTGAAATGTTTCAGAAAAAATAGACAGAGAGGAACGTTGCTGAAACGCATCCGCAGTGCAGGCGCGGTGTCAATTAAGAGAATAATGTGAAAATTTGAATTTCTGATATTCAAATCATTGATATCAGATGAAGATGATGCAGCTTCTGTTGAAAGTCATTAAAGAACACGTGTTCGACAATAGCAAGACAAAGAAAGCAGATTGCTCTTTTGACGAAGACCTCTTGTGAATGATGGAGGTCGACTGGGGAGGAAAGAGCCTACCTGAGGAATCTTTCTAAGTTACACAGACTTTCCTTTGCTGTGTGATCGACGCAGGTGAAATCGTTGTGCCGAACGTAATTTTTATGTCGTGGTTATGGTTGATCTATGATGAAAAATCGTTGTAGTTTCAAGTGCTGCGGAGATGAGGTAAACGAACCTTATAATTTTTTGGAAGTTAATCATTTAATGATTTATTTTAGTATTATTGATGGATATGGGCTATGAAGACTGTAGATCTTTCAAAAGAGGGATGAGGTTGGGTGAAAGAAGTGGTGTGTGGATGAGTGTATGAGAAGAGGGTGGGTCATGCACTCTTGATCTTGAAACAATAGGAAAGTTGATGTATAGTTTTTTTTATCCCCATTTATTTATGGCTGAACTCTTACAAAAGAAGCAAATATTCCACTTATAGGTAGTGTAAAAAATGGCACATTACTTCCGGGCAGATATGAGTATTAGGACGCATTAGAATTAGCTGGTTCTATTTTGCCATTTATTGTCAGATCGTCATTGGAGGAATTCATCTCTAACGGAAAATTGTATATTTCGTCAGTCTCCTCTCTCCGTCGTGTTCATCTCTTCTCGATGCGTGGGGTAGCGGAGGTTGTCTCGTCCTCGCGTCCTTCATCATCTCTTCTCGATCTGTTGCCATCTGCGACGGTCGTCTCTCGTACTCTGTCATCTCTTCTTTCTCCATATACTATATTATAATATTATTATTCTATCGTATAATATATATATATGTATTGATATAATATAAGTTAATTAATATTGATATATATATATATTATAGGTATTAGTACTATAGTACTATATATAATATAGGTATATATTATATATAACTTACTAGTTGTATATATATATTATTATATATTATATAGTATTATAAGTAGTATATAGTATATATATATATATATAGTTAAGTGATAAGTATTATAATAGTATAATAAGAGCCGAGGTTTAGTGGTATACGAAAACAAACATATAACGCTCTGTTGTGTTGAGTATTAGATTGAGATAAGTAGTAAAAACGATTTGGAGATTGGGTTTTTTGGTTCAGAGCTGAGATAAGTAAGAGGCCAATGTAGAAAAATAAAAGAGAAATTTCCGAAGAAACTTTCGAGAGAGAGAGAGAGAGAGAGAGAGAGAGAGAGAGAGAGAGAGAGAGAGAGGAGAGAAGAGCTGAGTGATGAGTAGAGAGCGAGCATACGTTGAGTTGGAGAGAGATGGTAGAGAAGGGAGATCTGAAAATGTATATTGAAGTGGAGCTTCTAATGTGCCAAGGAGGATTTGTTGAATGTTGCGGTAAAATTGTTCCCAAAAACGAATGTTTCGAATTAATTGCTATTTCGCTTCAATGCAAAATGAAATATAAAATTGGGAAAGAGTCACACAAAATACGATATGAAAGGAACAACATAGAGACACACCAATCTACATACAGACAGAAAAAGAAACCCTATCCCCCACGCCCCCAAGAAAAGACATACAGTGACGTCACCAGAAAGGTAAAATTTCCATGGCACTAAATCGGTATACCAAAGTGGAAACAATGAAACCACAGAAGGGATAAGGAGAAACAAATTCGCGATACGGGTATTTGAAAAGGGAAATTTAGAAGCGCAACGCGACCAGGTTGTGCACAAGCTAACAGGGAAAGGAAAAAACTGCCAGCAATTGATTGGAAACATAGCGGGAAGAAAAAAAAACGGCGGAAAAATCCCTATCGTATATCAGGCGTAGCTTGTCGTCCCATTTTTTAACGAATCTTGCAGGAAAGAGCGGAAGGTTTTTCCTTAATTTTATATCTTATCCTTTTTCTTATTTCCATGAACTATATATATGAATAAATAATAATAATGAAGAATAATAATATAACAATAATAATTATATCAAGTAATAATAATATATATAATGAATAATTAATAATAATCGATCAATATTTATAAAGTGTAATAATAATATAATACATAATAATAATATAATCTCACGGTAATAATAGGTGATAATAATAATAATAACAGTTCTTTCGAAAGTATAGAGTTGAGGTCATTTTATGGTTGTATGATAAAGTCCCACTGATGCCACATTATATATATAGTTAAATATGATGATATATATTATTATGATATAGTATATATATCGATATACTATATCTAGTTGATCGCGGCGTACGTTGTGTAATAGTGAGTAGATAGATAGGATCGTCGGGTGTGCGGGATAGTTGAGGGTAGGAGACGTAGTCGTATAAGCTAAGTATACGTAGTGATTTCTAGTATGATATATATAAGATCTATATATAATATATTATATAAGTATATATATATGTATATATATTATAGTAGGTCGTTTAGCTAGTGGGGGTTAAGAGGGTTTGGGAAACCCACTGTCGAATTATTCTTCAAGACTTATCAAAATATTGTTGTAATGGATTGAATACTCTTATTTTAATGATATAAGAATCATATCGAAAAATGAATTAAGTCTCACAGCAAAATTAGAGTAATTATTAAATAACTGATATGAGGAGAAGGCTCTCCTTTTTAGGCTATCTTTTCTGGGTTGAGAAGAGGGACAAAAGGAGAATCTGCTCTCGAGAGTGCAATACTAGCGAAGTATTGGAAAATGAAAAGGTGTGACTTTCTGAGTGTGGATAAGTTATGGAATCGTATAGTATGAATAGGTATCGGCAAGATGGATGTGGGCAGAATTTGCTAAAAATTGTTTTTACTTGCGGTGTCAATGGACTTTATATGCTTTGTCATGGGTTATGTCGCCGGGGAGTAAAGATAAAAAAAATGCTATCTTTATGAGATCATCTTCATCTCAAATATGTTAATGTTACTTGAGGGATTGAGTTCTTGACTTATTAAATTGGCGAAGTGTCATATAGGTGGTTTGTTTGAGATTACTATTAACCAAGAGGGTACGTTGTAGCAGGAAAACAGGCGGGTTGCTATGATGAACAGACGTGTGATGACGGAGACAGAAAGTTTTAAATGCGTATCTTTTCAAAAGACTCATACGTGTAGTACGATGGCAATAAAATTATAATGTGTTGAGAAAAAAAAGTAATTGGTAAGGACATGGTAGTGAGATTTCGCTATTGCTGCAGGGAACTAAACATAATAGACAGTATTCTCATTCAAATGGAGACTGGGAAATTCTGTGTAAGAAGAGTTGATTGCTGTGATGTAGCGAAGTATAGTTCTGAAGAGTACTAAAGTGCCCTGATGATGATGAGCATGTTCAAGAAAGAGGGACAAAACATAATTGACCTAGAGGAATTTCGCTACTTTTTACGCCAATTACTATTATCTTAATGCGATAAAAAAAAAAATAGGTTATTCATCATTGCATATGTAAATTATGACCTAAATATTGAGTGTATTCAATTTTTAATGTGAGAATGCGCTCTAGGATGGAGTCGCTACTAGTTTTCAGTTTGGGTTATTTCTAGGGACATGTGGTCAAATGCAGACAGCTGGGCGGTAGATGTAATAGAGTCTGCTGACCACGCTATAAGGATCGTGTATCTTGATGTTTCGATAGTGTATAGGAATTAGACTATCTGCTATGGCGGTATTCATACACGTTACTGTTACAATTAATCGTAGAAGATTGTGTTATCGCTTAAAGGTTTAGTTGCCCATGAGGACATGCTTTAGTTCTATTTAGATTGTGGCACTATGTGGATATTGTTTGTATGCGGAGCAGACACTCGAGAAATTGTTAATTCTGAGAAGATCTTTTGTTCCTTTATATTGCAGTATGTTAAACCTTTTTTGAGGAACTTCGTGCGTAATGTATGCCGGATGAATATGCTTCGAGAGTCGAATAATGATATTTTAGGAAGTATATTTTATTGAGTTTCCTTCTACTTATTTTTTTGATATTGTGAGGAAATTGTATTCAATAAAGAGGTTTGTATTGGTATATTATGTTGGCTGTGAACTGTTTAATTTATAAGTAATCCTTCCGCTAAAACCTTTTATGTCATTCGATTTTTATATTCTGTGGACTAGAAAAGTATATTTTATTTTAAGATGGTTTATTCGCTGGCAATATCATTATACGTAGTATGATTGAGTACTTGTGATAATGTATATATAGGTGTCAATGAAATATAGTAATGTAAGTACGTAATGGTATTATACGGTATAGGTTATAGTGATTATAGGTGATATAGTAGTATGTATAACCTTAGATTCAAAGGTGAGTAAGATCAGATATGACATATATAGTATAACTAGTTATAGTTGTGTTGTTAACTAGCGTAGCACGGTATATTAGTATATGATTATATCAGTTCATGAGTTAGGGTATGTATATATAGTATAGTAGCTCTGATTCATTATAGTATAAGTGTAGTATGGTGTGCCATATAACTTAGGTGTTATAGTATATATATATATAGTATGATGATACAGGTGTTGATTCTGATAAGTAGTGATTATATATACTGCGGTAGTATGACTCTGTATGGATGAGATGAGATGTGAGGGTAGAATATGAAATTGTGATTGTAACCAGTTACCAAAAAGTTGAATTGACTTACTATAGTATAAATCTAAAAGTTGCATATGCAGGAATAAAAAGGATAAACACTGGCACCAGAGACTAGCTGTAGAGGATATTGTTCAGGTCGCATGTTAGATTATATGTGTTGTTAGACCTATCGCCATTCGACATGTGGTGTGATTTGTGACCGAGTGAGTGTTCGCATACGGTAGGTGGGCGAGTCCGGGGAGGTCGGGACTCGTGAGACTCGGTACATCACTATGTGCGTGTTCTAGTATTATTAGTAGTATATATATTATATATTATATAAGTATGATATATATATATAGTATATTTACGTATCGATATATTGATTTTATTGAGAAAGATATTATTGTAGTAGTAGTAGAAGTAGCAATATCTATATATGCCGTATATATATTAGTATAGCTATTATATATACTATGATCATACATATCGGTTGATAAAATTATTGGCAGAGGCAGAAGGAAGACATCGGTCGCTTCGTGTAAGAGAGCGGTCAATTGTAACGAATTTGCAAGGCCATTTCTCGTAGCAGATTGTCACGCGACGCCGAAGCTAAATTGATACAAGTTAGAAAGAAACTCAATAACAAATTTATTTCCGAAAGCAAGAAACAGACTGAGAACTATATACGAATGACTCGCAGGAGAGCGCTCCGAGTGTCGAAGTTGCAAAAGGCGAAGAAATCGGTCAATGACTGCAACACTGTGTAAGATCATAAGTTTCCCAGCGAAACAGAGTCTGTGTGCGGCGTCAATACCGAGAGACTGGGAAGTCGAAAAGGTCGAATGTTCGAGCACTGTTATTGGAGGTTACCCGAGCTCGATGCAAACCAGAACGGAACTCAATTAAGAATTTTTGAAATAATTTAAAATAATAAAGAAAATAAAATAAGACGAAGATCTGATTAAAATGCAACAAAAGGAAACTATGTAAATAGTTGTGTTTACTTAAAGAATAAGTAAAAGCTAAGATTGGCGACTGAAAGAATGGCAGTCATGTAGGGATGAATATCAATGTTTCTAGGTAAACACTCACATGTGCGTAGGAATAAATACTCTATGGATAATAATGAATGTGATAATGGTGATCTAAATGAAAATAGAATAAAATAGAATTAATAATAATATAGTGATTATGATAATATTCGTTTTTTTATATATATATGAATCTCATGTAGTATTTGAATTTCTTATTATTTTATTGTTGATTATTATTATTATTTATTATTTGATGTATATTATATTATTTATTTCTAATGTATGTATTATTATTATATAGTTATTTTTATTATTGCGTTTTATAGGGCATGTAAGAAGGGCAAGGAAGAGCAATGAAACACTGTTGATCATAAAGCCAATAATATGGTTCAGATATTAATTAATAAAAAGTGATATTTCATGTAAAGAGAAAGAATTATGTTTTTGTTTTTTATGTTGTTGTTTTTTATGTAAGAGGTGTCAAAAGGGGAGATGAAACATGATTTTCAAAAATATATGTTTTTCTAACTCTAAAGCCAATAAAAAAGAAAAAAGAAAAAAAAATTTAAAAATGGGGGAAGATTTAAAAGCGAGGCATAGTAAGAGAAAGAAAATAGTCCTAAGGCATAGATATCTCTATTTATTATTAGGGTACAATAATTTAAAGAATGTTCGTGGGAAGCATTTGATGTTCTTTATAAAAATTACGCTTAAAAATACAATATTCTCTCAAATAAATAAATTATGAACATAAAAAATGGTTTGATAATTGTTAATTTAATTTATTTATACATTTTATATATATGTAATTATATAATATAGTATGAATAAAGCGGTTATACTATATAGTAGTATAATAATCATGAAAATATAATATATATATATATATAATATATATAACTAGATTACTATATATTATTACTTATATATGATAACTACTTTGGTTTTTTTGATTAATTAAGAAATATGATAAATATATTAAGAACTGGAACTATTTAATGATATAATAAGGATATATATTATAATATTGATTTATTTATGTATTATGAAGTTATGGTATTATTTATGTATTATTAATTATTTGATTGATGTGAGTGTATTATTATTATTATTACGATAGGTTCCTTATTATTTTCTATTGTATTATTATTCTATATTATTGATGTATTGATTATTATTCGATTTTTTATTATTAGTCTATTATTATTAGTTAGAGTAGTAAGTGATTCTTGGCATCAGTAGTAGTAGTAAGGCAGAAGAAGGACTAATAAATATTAGTGAATAGAAATTGCAACTGGTACGTCGGGATAAAAGTAATGAAAATGAGCAATAATAGTAAAATTCGGTGCACTAGAATCACGACAAGGTTTTCATTAATTAATTAAATAATGGAAATTAATAAATGAATAATATAAATCGTTATTAATAATAATATAATCATAATCAATAATAATCAATAATATATATCTGTATAATATTGGTTTAATAATATAATAATGGAATGAGATAATAAATTTCCAAAATAAGTTTCAAAGAAATACTCCTACGGTGCTTCCCGAGACAGAGAGGGAAGAATGACAAAGATAAGAAACACGACTAGCAGAAGACTGTTACAGTCCTACATCAAGTAGTCTGAGGGAATCAGGATGAAGGTACGCGGCTTAGAAAGCGTTATAATTACCCTTATTAGTGGAGTGTGATCGATGATGTTCCGTTGGTTGTGCACCGAGGTGAGGGCTTAGAACGTTAGAAATAGTCTCTAAGGGCGGGCGAACATCATATAACTGGTTTATTAGAGCAATTAAGGATAGAGTATGTGTGGATCGATGAGGTCGTTCGGGTTCGATACTGTTAGAATAACCCTCTAGGCAGGAACAATTCAAGACTGCTCAATATAAGTTCGGCGCACCAATTTCTTTTTAATGATGTACGTTTTAACAATTACGCGGCAAAGTAATTGATCAATAGTTTCGCTATGATTTCACATCACACAAGTTATATTTAAGTTCGGAGCCCAAATTTTTTTTAAAGTACTGTTTAACAGATTACCAAATGATCTCAATAAGTAAGTCACTGTAATTCTTTTAACGGCGCAGTTCAATATAAGATTCGAGGCCAAATTCTTTTTAAAATGTACTTTTAACAAAGAATCAAAATATCATAAATATGTGTAATAAAAACTGTTCAATTATAAGTTGGCAGCCCATATTCTTAGATGGTACTTTTAAAAATTACAAAATGATCTCATCGGTCGTTCGTTTGTTATTCACCTTAGTCGAAATAGGTACAATATTCTAGTTTTGAGTAAAGATTCGGTTTGCATTGAAGTTCTTAGACCGATTCCTGTAATTCAGCTTCGCACTTTTTTCTTGATAAAGTCGAATGTTCGCGCGCTGTGCAATATTTGATAAGAGAGACTATTTGACTTCTCAGATAATTGATACGCGTCGTGAAGAAATTCTCAGCTAAAATTGGTGTTTGAATGTTTAATGACAGTGTTTATGCTGCGCATTCTTCGTGGTATCATCGTTCAAAATCGTATCTAAAGATATTGCGGCTTGTAATTCGATATTCTTCAAATTATATATTAGTATTTTGAAGACTGTCTTTAATTTTTCCTCGTTGCATCTTCTTGTTTTAAAAGAATGTATATATAATTTCCTCGATAGTCTTTATGCGTCGTATGACTTTCCTCTCATATCTGGTATTGTAATTTGGTTTGCTTCTTATTGAATTTTTTCAATTTTTTTACGGTCGGTCCTGGTTTTGAGGCTATGGACTCCCAAAAGCTGCACTGGCGTATTCAGAGTGAGGTATAACTAATGTTTTATAGAGAGGGAACCTATTATACGCTTTAGATTTATATTCGAAGAGTTTTGGCATAAAGCCTAAGAAGTGCTTTATTCTGCTTTCTTAACGAGCTTCATAGCAGTGATACATTGTTTAGGCAATTTTAAGAATACTTATTGATATGTGTTTAGAGATAGACCTTTAAGATCCTTTTTCTCGAGTGACGAATTTGATAACTTAGCATCTATTTTGTATCATGGATTCATGTGGTTCCTACTCAATGTCATAACCCTTACATTTATCGGTATTGAATTTCATTGTAAAAACATTTTTGAAGAAGAAGAAAAAGAAGAGAATGAAGAAGAAGTAAGAAGAAGAAAGAAGAAGTATGATGAGAGAAGAAGAAGAAGAAGAAGAAGAAGAAGAGAAGAAGACAACGATGTAGCCAGGCCGCCTCAGAAATGTACTTCTTGCATGCTATCTTTGAAAAGTCATTTTAGTGTCTCTCGATCGCCTTCATCAAGATTGAATTATTGCAAAGCTTTTTCTTTTTATGTTACATGAGGCTTTTAAGTTCTCGATAATAACAGCCAATAACGGTCGCAAATGTCATTCATCAAACGTGTTGTTGGCGTGGGCCCCGGTGGTCACTGTGCACGGTCGGTAATGTTATTTTAGCTTGATACATTATCGGCGTGGACATGTGCCTGGTCCAGGGTTCAGTAAGGCTAATATGGAGTTAGATAGGAGGCGTAAACTATACTTGGCTCAAAGTTTCGCATCTAGAACTTTGGTTCTAAAGGCACTAGCTCTAAATTACATATAACTATATATATTAGTATATTTGATATAAGGTATTAGTATTAGTATTTATAATTATATATAATTATATTATATAGTATATAGTATTAATATATTTATATATTATATGATATATATTATCATTATATAATATTATATATAGTAGTTATTAGTAATATGAGAGGGGAAGGCTGCTAATAATAAATAATAATAGATAATGAATAATAATTAATAATCTTTAATAATATCCTAGACTGGGATATTGCGCTGATGATAGCGATTAATTATCTTTGATATAAAAACTCTAACATTTGTTTATAGATAATTAATAAGTAGATTAGGGTTTGAATAAAAAAATGTAAGTAAATTAAATCATCATTGTTTATTATTATTATTATTATTGATTATTATTGTGTATTATTATTATCATGTATTATTATTAGTTAATATTATTATTAATTATTATTAATTATTATATTATTGAAATTATTTATTATTATTGAGTTATTATTATTATTATATAGGGGGTTGTCTTTGAGTGTGGTTGTCATAAAAACATATGGGAAGCGAGAATTAGGAAGTATACTAAGAAAGAACGACAAGAGGTTTTCAGAAGAAGAACAAGGAGAATTGAGAGCGGAAAGAGTCAGAAGAGAGAGACGAATAGGAGAGTCTTTACGAACTGTTCAGAAAAGATTTTCTTTCTGTAAGGAGCTCCTTGGTTGGAAGAGAATATTTTCAATTCACTGCTTCTAATTATATGTTACATTGTCATCTTAATTTTCGACGCAAGAATTATATATATATATATATATATATATTAGTTGTAGTATATATTATTAGTGTATAGTATATATATAATATATATATATATATAATTATAGTTAGTATATATATTAGTATATATAGCACTATATAGTAGGATAGTAGAGTCGTTTATTATAATTAAGTAAGATAGATATTATAGTATATAGGTATATATAGTATATATATATATATAGTATATATGAAATAAATATATATAGTTATGCATAAAAATTAAATATTGTATTATACTATAGCTATATATATATGATAGATCATAGTTTATATAGGTATAAGTAGACCATATTTATGTGATCAGGTGTAGTGGGCTTAGGAAGGCAAAGGTTGTACTGATGAGGCGAGAAAGAAAGGATTGAGTATACAATATTAGAGGAGAGGACGAGGCTTGTAGACTTGTAGGAAATGTTAATGAAGGGTGGGAGAGGCGAAAGTGGATAAAGAGAATACTCTGTTGCCTTTTTTGGGTGAAGGTTAACCAAGACCTACAGCCAAAGTCCAGGGAAAGATTGATTTCTAGTGTGTAGAAGTAGTATTGAAAAAATGGAATGATATGGTTATGACTAAAAGAGAGGTGAAGAGATAACATAATTAACAAAACAAAATATAAGGATGGAAATCATCAGACTGTCAGTTTGACAAATAATCCTAAGTTATGACAGTAGAAGTAATATAAAAATAATGTAAAAGGTGAAAAGTTATCGTTTCGGCTGTGTGAGGTTGGACTGCTGAGGAAAACGAGTCACAAATTGATTGTCTTTAATCAATGAAAGTTAGGAAGTATATTATTGACGAACAGAGCAGTAAGAGACTAAGTATGAATAAATGAAACTATAGATAATGAAATAATAATATGATTATATATTGAACAATGTATCATAATGAATAATATATATAATTAAATAATATAATAATATCATAAGTTAATTTTTGAAGGTTGAATCGTATTATTATTATTATTTATTATTTTGATTATTATGTATTATTCATTATTATTGATTATTATTATTGAATTATTATTATTATTATTATTATTATTAAAGAATTTCAAGATGAGGTGAAGAAGATTAACTATCAGACTAGACTAACGGAGAAATTGGAGAATTGAGCGGAGGGGGAGACAGTGAACTGGGGGAGTTTGACTGAGATAATTAGAGGGTAAACGGAGAAGGATGCTGGGATTGGATTGGATTGGATTGGATTGGATGAAAAAGGAAAAAAACATAAACAATGAAGAGAGCGAAGAGAGAAATAAGGGAGGGGCTGGAGGGTAAACTGATTGTTTGTTTGAGAAGCTGAAAGAGTGTATTGTAAAGGACTAACAAAATCATATGAAAAGGGTAATTCAAAGCACTAACAACATCAAGGACATGGATGGAAATGTGAATACAAAGCAGGATGATTTTGAAGAACTTCTAAATGTTGGAGACGGTGAAGGAGTGAAGAGATAAAGAGTCAGAAGGGGTAAGGACAGAAAGGAGAATGACCTCGAGGAGTTACAACGGAATAATTGGATAAGTCTTTGCCAAAAATGACGAAACATTAACATCAAAAGTGGATGAAATATTTATCGAATTAAGAGTGGAAGGAGTAGATGTGGAACAGCAAAACATTTTTGAGCTCTTCAACAGCTAAATTGAACAGGAGAAATGCCAAAAGAATAGGGGATGATAGGGCCAATCTTTAAAGGGAAAGAGGATGCTGGAAAGTGTGAAAATTATAGAAAAATAGCTCTTATATCATTTGTAAAGTTTTATGAGTAAATAACTGAAGGGAGGACGAGAGTCCGAGGAGAGCCAGATTTTAGGGAGAAACAATATGGATATAGGAAAAATTGGTGTTACAGATTTGATTTTAGGATTGAGAATGGTGATGAAAAAGGCTTAAGAGTTTGACCAGTCTCTACATCGCCTTTATAGACTTCTAGAAGGAGCTTGATTTTATATTATGACAGAGGTTATAGGTATGTATGGAAGAGATATGGGGTTACAAGGCGGTTGGAGAAGGCGAATAAAAACTTATTTATCCATTGCACATGCAGTGTCAGAGTATCAACAATCAGAAAGATGTTTTAACGTGAAGACGGGAGTTAACAGGGTAGTGTTCTGTCCCCGTTGCTATTTAAAGCATACATGGACATAGTTATAGGCTATAACAGGTTTCAAATGGAATAGAGATAGAGAAGAAGTAAAAAAAATAGGATTATGGGCTACTCAGATTACAGATATTCATTATCAAGATGTGGAATACGAATAGAGGGTATATAATATATATATATATATTATTAAAATATTAAATATACATATTATAATATAATATATAATATATATATGTATGAAGAGTACATTAATTTTAGATATCTTTAGGTAGTTATTTAGTTACAAAGGTATTTAAAGTATTAGTTGTGTGTGGTGTGTGTGATGTGTAGTGTGTGTGGTTGGAAACTATGTGTTTGTGTTAGCAAGCCCCGAGTGGATACTCTAAGATTACGTTAGAATCCTTTGGCGGCGCTTCATGTATAACACCTTGACACACATCCTATTAAAGATTTTGTGGTGTTTGGAGTTAACATACAGTGTTTTGGCTAATGTAGCGAGTGCTGTGAGGATATGATTTAGAAAAGTAAAAGGGCTGGTCCACTCTATTTAATTTTGTGACTAAAGTTATTCAACTCTCAATAATTATACAATGTGTGTGGCGTGTTTCAGTATGCTCGTTTTTGTATTACTTAAAATATAACAGTGGTGAAAAAGGGTGGGTATCGTTGAGAAAACAGCAGGCATATTTGACAAGAAGAGCATTAGAGTGGAACCTACAAGTTATAAAAAGAAGAGAATGTGTAAGCCAGACCAGCAAGTTGAGTATGTCAATAAATATTACAGACGCAAGACTAGCACGAGATGCCTAAACAATAGTTGAGAAGCGTGCAAAGAGAAAGAAATAAAAATACTGTGCCACATTAGTGTGTACCGAGATTGATTGCGCACCAACAGATTTGCAGGCGTAGATAAGATTAACACACAGAACTGCCAGTCGGACGAAATCTCGAGCCTCCGAGTATATGATTGAATGGCTCACGTTAGAATGTCAAGTTAACTGTATGTATAACGATATAATCTACTCATTATTATATTATTTATCTAGCTCTTTGGGTAGAATATATATTGTTAGGTTGTTTAAAATATTATTAACCATTTTTAAATAAATAATATTAAAAGTCCAAATAATAAAATAATAATACCACCAATATATTTATATATTTACTTTATGTTGTCCTGGTCGAACTGCTAATCCGCGAGAGTGTATGTGCGCACAAATTCGAAGTTGTAGGTTGATAAAATTAGACGTCAGACCATATCAACATTACATATGCAGAGATAAACTTACTTTCATATAGAAAAGCTAATACGAACTTCAACTCAATACAACACTATTCAAGACTAAACAATAGACACACACACTACAGATCAACTACCCACATATCACTAATAATAATATATATATATATATATTATATATATATATATACACAACACATGCCCATAAACATTATTAATATAATATATATAATACTAATATATATATCATATATAACTATAATACACTCAGATGCGCGGCTTACGGGGGAAGCACAGCATCCAGACAAAGCGCGCGACCGCCCTCCTCTACACACCAAAAAGAAGCTACAAACCTCGCCAGTATATTGTTATTTTCATAACCACTATATCATCTCACTTATCTTCCTCATTTCACTCATAATCCTTACTTTTAGAACATGTATTCTGTTCTTAACAATAGCTCCTACAGAACGCTTAATTTACATTAAGATCATTCCCCTTATTCTCTAGCGTAATTGTCTCGCCAATTGATTATCTCTATCATAATGAAACTACTCTGCTAACTTGGCAGGAATTTTGATTGCTTCACTCGTCTCCAAGAAAGCAGTAATTAATCCACGCACAATGCTTTCAAAACCACTGGTTGTTCATTGGCAAACGTAAAAGAAAACCTTATATCTTATTTTTGTCTATTTTGAGTGATTTTTTCCACAAGCCTCCTCTCGAAATTGGGCAAGAAATCCAATTTTTTTCAAAAATTAAATAAAAAAAATTTTATTTAATAATTATATATATATAATATATATATATATTATATTAATAATATATATATATATATAATATATATATAATATACTATATATATATAATAAACTATATATATATACTGTTATATATATATAGTATTTAGAATAAGAAAAGAGCTCTATTTCAACACTCAAGCTCTGTAAATATTGAAATATTTTCTCACACACACACTCACTGTTTAACAACACTATTAGCAGCGGAGCACACTCTTAAGGCTAAAAATAAACTTAAAGGCATACGAGAAAAAGTATTACGTTATCGGGGACTTATAGTCCTTAGGTTCCACTCATACACGCTTTTCGATTATATTTGAGAGGACTATTACCGTACTAGGTCACTACCAGCCTATATATAGTCCTGAGAGAGGCCTATACTGCTGAGTACTAGTCCTCGTGTCCTCGACTTTATCCTCCTCAAGCTTAATGTCACTCTTACCTTCTATGCCTATATATAAGTGACCAAGCTCATAGTGAGTATCGATTATCTTAGAGTATGATATATATATACCTATCTTACCCAGTTCGGTCTTCGGTTATCGGTAGCTAATTTGGTCAGGCGAGATGAAGGAGAGAGGAGAGAGATGAGGGAGAGAGAGAGGATAGAATGAAGACGTAAGAGGTACATGCACAGGAGGAAGAGAGAGAGAGAGAGAGAGTTATCCTACTCTACTACTATTTGCTTAATAAATTTTAAACGTTCGCTAAAACTTTGAATCTTTTTTATATAAGAGAGTGGATACTTTATCTCACTGTTGTTAAAAACTTATTAGCGGGAGATCGGGCGCAATATTGGAGGAGCGGAGACTAACACAATCAGTATACTCTTAATTTTCGAAATATTTCTGACAGCTAGCATAGCACGATATTACATATCTACGGGTCATATTTCTAGTTCATCAGTTAAATATAAATAAATCAATTAAATCTATTAAAAAAATGTTAAAACCTTTTATACAAAGGAAAATCCAAACCGAGTTAGTCATTTACTTTCATGCATTTCTTTACAACGCTTCCTGTAATCCTATTATTTTTTGCAAGGATTCCATACCTCGAATGATAGTGACAATGCGAGCTAAAGTTTAAAATTATTATAATGTCTATAACACAAAGCTGTGTAATAAAATATAAAAAAGCACATTATTTATATAATGAATGACATACTAAGCATATTTTCACTCATTATAATCCCTATTATTTATTTGCACATGTTATTTGTAGTGAGTTTCTATAAGGTAGATTAATGTATCTAAATGAGATAATTGTATTTGTCGAGTTGATTAAATATTTGAGCTTTAAATTCACGTGTGCGTGAGCAGTATGTAACTCTGTTGTAAGAGCAATACACTGAGAGTTGGTTTTGATAGGTATCTGTGTAGATTTTACAGCGCGCACATTATCAAAATTCAGTTATTATATCTTCAGCCATGTATAATTATATGAACACTGGAGATTAATTTAGTTGTATCTACTAAATGTACATTCAAGAACAAGTCACAATTGTGGTTTATTCTAATAATTAGATTATTTATACACTATAACAACCACAACCTTCAACTCGCAATAAATTAGCACTACGAAGAAACACATAAATTAAATAATACAACTATTGATAAAAAATTAAAATATTCCACGTCACACACAATATATATTGGTATTATCCTTACTATGAATTTTGCTCTCTAATTAGCATTTTTTGGAGTGAGTAACGAGCTGTTACAATTTTATTATAATTATGAATTAAAATAATAGGGTTATATTCTAAACTGGAGCGATATGGATTATGTTCTAACTAACTTATTTTTTATATAGTATTAATTTTACATAATCTTTCATTTCATTGCATAAGTATTCTTGGATTTATTTTAATCATCAGAATCTTGTTGATCTTCACAAGGTATATTACAAGAGAAAATTTATATCATCATTTAAAGTTCAATTGCTTAATTTTTTTCTTTGTTTTCCTTATTTAGTTTTACATTTTCAATAAAAATTATAGTTAATATCATTATTGATTATAGACACGAACGTAGAGCACACTCGAATAATATGTATCGCTCCTCTGATATATATAATATTTAATCTAATTAAATTTAACAACACAAAAGTGAGTTAGTATAAAGTGTTATATTATAGCTGTTGTTTCCTTTTTCCCACAAGAAAACTAATCTGAACCCAATACTAAAAGCTTTTTAGTTCACATAAAACTAGCTATGATTATAAAATCTAAAATAAGAATGGATAATTTATAACTTAAAAGTGTAGAATACTTCAAAATTATCCCAGATTGCTGAACACCATGTCTTTCGGGATGTTTCTGAGCAGTGACAAATTTCGACTCCGCAACTTTCCAAAGGCTTAGTTATGGGCTAAAGGCATTTATTTACGTATATAATGACTACGTAATCATGCTTGATACAAGGCAAAAAAATTTAAGTGCAATAGTCATGAACTTTAATTTTTTTATGCAGGGACTATAATTTTAAAAATTATATGAATTAAAATATATAGTTTATGCGTTTTTTTAATTTTTTCAAAATGTTCAGTTTTGGGGTTATTGGTCTCTTTTTAACTTTGTTTTTCATACATAGATTGTTATGGCTTTTATTTTGAGCATTTTTAACTTTAAGTCGGAAAGTATAGACATCAAGAAGCTACATGGGTCTATCGAGACTGTCCCAGTCAACTAGAGTAAATAGAATCAATCATCCAACATGTTCATGCAAAACCCTCGAGCACTAATGCTTGTCAATAACTTTTAATAGGTTATAAATAGTCTTACAAAGAAAAAAATATAGCTAGGTAATGTAAACCACATACAGCTCTAATAAGTTTGCAGTTCATACTGACAGTTCTACTTAATACTACTCCGTAACTAAAACCGCCAATATCATTTGGCTTAGTCCGAAAATTACTTTTATTGATGCCACAACTATTATTCTTTCCAATGTTTAATTTAACTTCTATGCTTCAATACTGTCCCTTGTTTTAAGGCGAATTCGTGCGAAGGATCTCACTTTACGGATCTAAGAGGCCTAAGTATCCAGGGACTCTCTTATTGCTTAAGAAATCAGAGGATCTCGCGAATCACTCGTGTACAATTCTCAGGATAGCAACTTTACTAGAAATGATTTATTTTATTACGACACATTATATCTTAATAGTCGTTTTTTCAGCGTTAACAATTGCATGCAGAAATAGTATTATTAAATTTTTCTGATCGATAATATCTCAATATTTCGTAATATTTGTTGTCGGTTAACTAATCAATTAAATCCTGTTATTTCTATTCTTCTTTCTCTCAGAATAGTTTTAATATTTTCGTGGAGTCGGCTGTCATATTCTGGGGGGAGGCTGGGAGATCTAGCACCACCAACACACACTACACTACAACTACACTCAACACACCTGCACCACACCACACACACCAACATATGCACGCACCACACTAGACGCCAAAGTAATATACACTTAGATTAAGTGAACTTTTGTTAAAATGATTTCAGAACGAAACAAACACGCACACACAACCACACACCACCAAGGCCAGTAAATATATAATCTCGTATACCTATATATATATATATATTATTATATATACCTATACTATATATATATATACGATTAATAATATATTATTATACTATATATACTATATATATAATATATAATTACTATATATATTCTATAATATATATATCTATATAGTTTATATACTGTATATATATTTTATGATCGGTAATGGGGTCCGTTAATTGTTGGTTTCAGACGATGTTAAAAAGGCAAATAAACAATAATTCAAAATGTATAGAAAAATACGATATCATTAATATTATATAAAGTAAGCAAGAACGTATATTTTGCATGAGAAAGAAATGTTTTTTTAGTTAAAACGTTTGAAATATTATTATTATAAAAAATAAAGTTTCGGGGTAAAATTCGGCCCATATATGATTTTTTTCATATTCTATATAATATATATATATATATATATATATATATTTTATTATATATATTATATATATACTTTATAGTATATATATATATATATATATATATATTATAATATATATATGTAACCTAACCTAACCTTAACTGGAACTAGGAGGGTCCTATAAAACCTAAAACCACGTACATCATCCATGGATTACGACGAAAGTGCAGCTTAAACCTTACTACACTAACCTATATGGTCGACGATACAGGGAAACTAATTAATCTACATGAATCTACTTTGCCGTAATTTTTTTCTCTGTATTTAGGGTTTTTCTAATTGAGATTTTTGCATTCGAAAATAATTACTGGAGTCATTTCGTATCCGGCTAATGCAACGTACGATGATTTAAAAAAAGTTTCGATTCTATGAATTATAACCCTTTTATTTGTATTGTAAATATTTGACTTGTTTTTCCACTGAAATTTAAATGGGTGGAAGGTGCTCTATATGAAAAAAAATATATAGACAGATTGATTTATTGTAATGATATATTACTATATTATAAATATATATAATTATATAATAGTATATATTATTATTATATATATATAATATATTATATATTATATAATACATAATATAATTATATATATATATATATAATCTATATATATTATTATATATATAATTATATTATATTATATTAGTATAGTATTATAAAACTTAATTTGGTTTTATTTTTTAAAAAAACAAAACCATTGTTTTTTTTAGAATAACGGCTTTAAGCGCCTGGTTTTTATGGTGTCTATTATGTTTTTTTGAATGGTTTCATTGTAGTTTTTAATGGTTTTAATAGATTTTAAAAGGCAAAATCAACTACTGGAAACTGCATATAACATGTGATAACCACATATTATTTAAAATTCCTTAATAAATTTCTTTAGATCTCTTAAATTTCAGAAATTTTAGTTGATAACTGTAAACTGGTATAAATTATTATTTTTGAGGTTTACACTAAACTTCATAAGTAAAAAAAATAGAGGGTTATTATAAATATATAACTCTATCTGAAAAAAAAGTTAAAAATTTTTTAACCATAAAAAAAAAAAAAACGAATAAAGAAAGTTTATTCAAATTAACCTATAATGATTAACAAATGATTCTTAATTATACCTTTATATTACAATTCTAGATTATACAAAAACCACAAACACACTAATCAATATACACAAACATAACTCTCAACAACTACCAAAATACAATAAAAAACCTAATACTCAACACAAACCTCCTCTCACACCTACACCAACCAACCACACACTACACATAACCCAAACCTCCCAATAACACTCACTCAATATATATTACTATATAATATATATATATATATATATACTATCTTAAATATATATTGTTTTTATTATTAGTTACTATTGTAATCCGTTCTATATCATTTATACCAGTATACTCTATATACTATAATATATATATATCTATATATTAATTATTATATATATAACTATTGATATATATATTTATATATATATATTTTATATTATATTATATAGAGAGAGAGAGAGAAGGAGAGACGAGAGAGAAGAGAGAGAGGAGAAGGAAGAGAGAAGGAGAAGAGAAAGACCTTAAAAGTCGAAACTGAATTATCATTAAAATTATATTACAAAAAAAAACTAATTTTCCTGCTTTAGCTGTTACCAAACCTATTTCTATGTTTGCTGTGCACAAGTCCGAAGGTTGAAAATGCCCTTTCACTATTAGCATTTGATGAAGTTGCTGACATATGATTTACTAATTTTAATATAACATTCTCATCTAATTTTTATTTGAGAGATCTTGACAAGATGGAAGGCGTCACTGCTGAATAAGAGACCATAAAATAGTGAACTATTTATGAATGGAGGAGAATTTGCCTCTTGAAATTTATACAATGGGCATCAATTCGGAATACTCATTTTCATAAATTTCCATTGCTTTTGAAGTACACTTCATACCTCTGGAAGTACCTGATCAGTTCCTGATATCTTGGGTTAACAATATACGCCAATAAGTGAGCATCTATAAAGGAAGTATTGCTCTTTTTACCTTTTGTAAATCTTGTCTGTTGAGTGGTGATTAAGCTGTTTCTAGCTTCATGTTCATATTTTTCCCATATAAACAGCATCACTTAGTTTTACGTCATTGCCTTTATGCTATGTGTTAATGCCTTTGTCTCACCAACAACGTCTTTACATTTTATCTCATAGATGCTTTTTGCTTAGAAACATGGAGTACTTCCCGAAAATAGAAAATCCTCAAGAGCTCGAAACAAGATTCATGTTTAATTATTTTCACTTATATAATTATATATAGCTATATAATATCAACTATATTTTATCCATCTATAATATATATCTAACTTTATTATAATATATATTATATATATATATATACTATAATACTATATATTATATACTTATATATATATACTATATATCTTATTATATAATCATTCTCACAATATATAAAATCAGCAGAAAATTTTTTTTATTGCCTTTCAGTTATTCTTCGATTGAAAAATTGAGAAAACCATTTCAATGGTAAAGAAAACCATTAATAAAATATATTTATTTATAAATATTTTATGCATGGTTTTTTTATGGTTTAAACATTGGTTTTTTTTATGTGAGTTTTTGAATTTGATTATGCGAAATTAAGGGTTTTAACCAAAAATGGTCTTAAACCATCACACCAGTATCATAATAATATAATATATATACGTATATATAAGTAGTAACTTATATATATATATATATATATTATATATATTATATCTATTTATATTATATATACGTAATAATATATACTATATAATATATATTATATTCACTATATATACTATACTATATATTTATTATATGAAAAGTTTAAAAGAAAGCTCAGCCTTGATATCAAAATTTCACTTTTAAAATTATTAGAATCGAATCCTTAAATTTCATGTCATATTTTGCATCAAACTTGTATTGTTTACTTTCAAGAACTATCCGCTCTTGACTTTCAATTTAGGAGTAGCTTTGAAAGTTGACCATCTCGATTACTTTCCGAACGCGTCAAAAGAATATATATATATATATAAATCCTATATATTTATATATATAATACGCTTATTATTATATATATATACCATATATTAATATATTATATAATGTATATTAATATTATAATATCATATATATATATATATAATTATTACTCTATATATAATATTTATATATAATTATTACATATATATATAGGGCGCGGCTTTTACGGGGGAAGCACAGGAGAGCGGGCCTCCTCTAAAAAAATTAATAAATTGCTAAGTTAAATAAAATAATTCAATTTATATATACTACTATTAAAATAATGTTTAAAATGTATACAAGGACGCTAATATGTTCTTAAAATTCATGTTATTCTCTCTTCTAATAATATTTATTTTTTTAGGTCAGTGACTGAGGGATTATTTCTTGTGCCTCCAAGAAGGCATAATATATAAATGTTTTCAAACACTGGTTGTCATGGCCACGTAAAAAGAACCTCTTTATATTTTGTCTATTTTTGACGATTTGTTTCCAAGACCTTTCTTAGTGAACACTTTCTCTTATTTAAATTAAATTAAAAAAATTATTAATCTTTTAATATATATTATATAGATATATTATATATATATATATATATATATATATATATATAATTATATATACTATATATATGTAATATAATATATAATATATCTATGTATATAGTAATATAATATATATATATTATATATATAATATCTCTTTTTGTTTATTATCTTATAATATATATAATTATTATACTTTAATACATTTATATATATATATACATTATATATATATATATATTTATATATAATATATATAGTTATTATTATATATTATTATATAAATACATATATTATATTATAAAATATATAGTGTCCTCGTAGAAGGGGGTTATGTTTTGACCCCAGCGCGTTAATAGGCGACATCGCGTAAACTTGTAACCCCTAAAAAATCATAAATTTTTAATTTTTACCTTTGTTAGGTGATTAAGAATGAACTTAAATTCAATTTTTCTTAGATAAATAATTTGACTAAATTTGCAGATACAATGTTATTTACAGCACATAGCTATATAATTATTTTTATTGACTAACAGATAGTTAGGAATATTTTATATACTTTGAATATTGTAATTTATGTCTTGAATTTGATGCAAAATATATTTTTTGTGAGTTTCCACAAATGAAAAAATATACAATGTATTAACTTTAAAAATTTGAGATAAAATATTTTTTATATATTTTTGATTGAATATTCATCGACTGCTAATATTACAAATTTTAAAGTTAATAAAATTGCGCACAAAATAGTTATCTATTTCAGAAGTGTAAATGAAATTGAAGGTGTAAGAGATGAAGGCCGGTTTCCGATATGTAGGGTATAGCATTGGACGTGCTTTTTTTTAGAAATTACATTTGTTAACGGATAATGGACGCTTTGCCTTTTGTAGACCAAACATATTTCTTTTTTTTTCCTTTGCATAATTCATTTATATTTTAGCATATATCTTTATATATTACAGAGTTTTAAAACTTTAGTTTTCAATTTTAATTATCTTTTTTCATATGTATTACAGAATTTATTTTATTTTTTCAAATTTGTTACATTTAATTTTTCTTTTCTTTTAATCTTTTTGAACTCCGCAAAGATAACAAGTCCGCGTTCTATAAGACCGCGTTTAACGAGGGCGGAGGATTAATATATAATTATATTTATTTATCTTTATAATTAATATATATATATATATATATATATACTTATATTATATATATACTATATATATTATAATATATAGATATATATAAATAAATAATTTAATTATTTGAGTGCCTCCCCCAGTTTTTTCTTACCCCCATTGACTATATATATATATCATATTATATATATATATATATATTATTATACTATATACTTATATATATATATATATATTTATATATTAATATATATATTATATATATCTATATATTATTAATATATATACTATTATTTATATATATTCATATCTAGTATATATATATATTATATATATATATATAATAATATATGATATATATACTACACGAGGTCCATGGAGGTTTCTATCTCTCCCTGCAGGGGACTTAGATAGCGCCTTATGCTGTTCTCTTTAGAGATATATCTTATCATACTCTGTGTGAGGTCATACATCTCATCTATCTCACCTAAGTCATAGAGCCTTCTCACTGCTCTCTTATTGTAAGATGTGCAAATAGTGTCTAGGCTCATCATAATAGGTCGTCACCTATCTTTGAAACTCATAGTCATGATCTCTTCTTTATATATATATGGTTCATGTGAGCTGGATGACCTGCAAACTTGAGTAGTTTCTGTAGGCTTATCTTTTACATTCGTTTGTTTAATTTTATAATACCAATAAACAAAAAATATTTAATCTCACATCTTTGTGAAGGTGAAGGTAATAAAGTTTAAAAATTACTTCTTTTATATTATATTTTACTATATATATACTTATTTAATCAATACCAACATATACTCCACCTACCCCAAAACACTACTAACTCATCACGATCACCCACCTAACAAACATATACCAACTATATACATCACATACCACCACCATCATCCCAACCAACCTCAAAACAACACCTCAACCACTACAATAACCATCATCAAACTATATACTTAAATAATATATTAATTAATATATATATATTTAATATATATATATATTTAGAGACGAAGAGAGCGGGAGAGAGAGAGAAGGAGGGACGAGAATTGAAGAGTGAGAAGAGAGAGAGAGAGAGAGAGAGAGAAGAAGAGAGAGAAGAGAGAGAGAGAAGAAGAAGAGGAGAGCTGAGAGTAGATGTGGTAACAAACAATATTTGCCCACGATTTTGGTACTTTATTAAACTTTATTCCGTTTTATATTTTTTTTTTAAGGGCATATTTTCCAGAAAAAGCCGGGAATCTCCAGTCTCACGAACATGTTATGACACTTACAGGGAAAATCAATCATACATAAAATATTGGTTAACATCAGCGTATAAAAATCTCTCTCTGC
>JABUQX010050915.1:0-12321 GCA_015478945.1 Trachelipus rathkii
ACGATTCATTTCTGGCACATCACTAATATATACTATATAATGTGTATATAATATAATATATATATATATCATATATATATACTTATATAAATAATACCTATATATATAATATATAATATATTATATATATATATATATATATAAAAGTATATATATATAGTCCAGCCTCCCAAAAGCTAATTGGACTAATTGTTCAATTCTTACTTTTAAATTTAAAAAAGCTAAACTTTTTCAGGTCTTTATTACTATTCCTTGCTAAAATTCAATTTCTGCTATCTCTTTTGCCTTTCTTATTGACTGGTTAACGTTCATTTCTGTTTTTCCTATAATTTTTCTAAATCACCCTCCCTATTACTACCCTTGAATATTTTAAACATCTATGTTTTTTGTTGATTTTCTCCTATCTTCTCTATTCCACCAAACAGATTTCTCTTCGCCACCCACAATAATTGGTTTATCTTTAAAACATGCTGACTGAATATTCATTAAAATTTGCTTAAAATGTTCCCACATGATAAAACAGTTTTGGTCTTTAAACTCATTAATCATTATCCCAGTAAGTTATACTAAACATGGCTCGAAATTTTGTAAAATTGCCATTTCAGAAATCTAAGATCTTTTCCTTATTAATTTGCAATTTGGGCCCAGATATCACATTCATATAAAATCTAATTATATTATGGTCACTAAGTCTTAAATTCTCCTCAACTCTAACCTCATCCACCATACTTTCATCAGTAAATATCTAGATTTGAATCAGTGTATATTTTCTTAAAAAGTTTTTCCTTGCCCTCGCATTCATAACTCATGTTTCACAGCCATACATCACTGCTGGAATACACCTTCTCAAACATACCTATTTTTACCCTTTCAGATAAATTACCCCCTTTCCACAACTCCCTCAAGCCACTCAGGGCCCTCATCCCTTCTGCTACCCTATGGTCCATTTCTTTTTTGATACCTCCTTCCTCCCCAATCTCCATTGCCAAATATCTAAATGCTCTCACTCTCTCCGAAAGCACCCCACCTATCTCCACCATTACCCCCTTTTCTCTTTCCTCCCTCTCTCCTCCTTTGTCTTCCCCAAACACCATCACTTTACTTTTTCCATTATTTATTCTTAATCCCTTCTCCCTACATACCCTATGAAACTCCTCCACCAAATCTCTCGCTATTTTCCACCATCACTGTATCATTCACAAACAAAATCATATTCACTTCCCACTCGCTGAATTCATCCACTAACTTCCCTCCCTCTGCATTTTTTTGAACACACTATCCATAAATACCTTAAATAACCATGGCAACATCACGCATCCTTGTCTTAAACCTCTCATCACCTCAAACATTCCACTCTCCCCTCTCCCCACCCTTACACACATAGCCCCTACGGCTATTCCTATAAAAAGCTCTTATCCCCTTCAACAAACTCCCTCTCACACCATACTCCTCTAATTTTTTACACAATTCCCTCCTCCTCACTCTATCATAGGCCTTTTGTAAATCCAAAAAGCATCCAAACAACTTCTTCATATACAGACTTTTTTCAACCAACATTCTTAGCACAATGATCCACACACCCTCTATTCTCCCTAAAACCTCCCTGCTCCTCTCCTATCAAACCTTCTGTTATCCTCTTCACTCTCTGTATACAACTTCCCCACTACACTTACCAGACTTATAGCGGTACTACACCCATCCTGCCATTCCAGTGGTACATCCCCCTATCCCAACATACATTCAAAAGTCTCCCCAACCACTCCACCACGCTTCTCCCCCCTCCCATACTTTACTCCATCCATACCTGCTACCCCACCCTTCTTCCATTTGTTTAATGCCCACAGTACTGCTCTTATCCTTACTCCTGCAACCTCACCTCCCTCCTACCCCCTTCCTGTATCTCCTCTGCTTGCCCATCACCCTCATCACTCAAACCCTTAAAATACTCATATATATATATATATATATATATATATATATAATATATATATATAATAATATATATATATATATAATATATATATATTATATATATAATATATATATATATATATATATATATATATATATATAATTATATATATAGTATATATAAGCTTTTTTCAAACATATCATTAACATATCAATGTTAACTAATAAATTTAATAAATAGCTCAGATGCAATGGACACATGTACATTTATTTTGATGAGAATTAGCAGTAAGTGTCAATATTATGGCTATGGTTCAAAATACTTATGGAAGTAATAATAAAGTAAGTATTTTTTTTCAAGTTAGAATTTAAAAATCTGAATTCTAGTGATTATTATAGTGATTTTTACCCCATATATGTTACTTATACCTTATGTATATAATATATCTTTTTCCTGATGAATGACTCAAATAATGGAGGCGAGAGGGTGATTGAATGGATTTGAAGTAAAGACAATCTTTAAGCGTGTTTAGGTGGTGAGAGATTTGAAAATGGGGAGTGAATGCAATTAGGGAAGTGTGTTGAGTGAAAAAAGGAGTAAATGAGAAATAAATGAAGTACATTGAGATGTTTGTGGCTCATGGATGATGATTAGTCGGTTGGTAAAGTGATCTATCGTGGTGAGTGTGTGGAAATCAACTGACTGGAGAAAAGAACAACGTGGATATGAGTCAGCTAAAGGAATGCTTCAATTAGAGGAATGCGAGTTTGGCAGAGGCGAGAAGAAAGGTGCATAATAAAGTGAATAGCGGGTTTTGTGAGGGGGTAATGGTTGTGGGCCTCAACCAGGGAGAACAATACATGGAAGAGATGCCACAGTGAGAGTCCATCCCCAGTCTCGTGAAACCCTAGGTGGATTTTCTGACTGTGATGAGTTCCCAATTGTGTCATGTTCTTGGACTACTTTATTCTCGGTGTATGCTACACACCTACCCCAATCTGAGATAGGAAGGAATATGATGTTTAATGATATAATATATATATATATATATATATATTATATATATATATATATATATAGATATACGTATATATATAATATAATATATATATATATATATATATATATATAATATATATAATATATATATATATATAAACTATATAATATATATATTATATAGTGATTTGAAATTTTTTTCCGGTTCTGGTTCCGGCCGGAACCGGAATTACTAATTTACTTCTGAGAAAAATTTGCTGGAAGAGATTTATTACATAAACCAAAGCCCATCTTTTAACAAAATATACTAGTACCTTGTATAGTAAATTCAATACAGTGCATCACATACCTTAATATTATTTAAATAATGTTACTCCAAATACCTCAAA
Organism: Trachelipus rathkii; assembly: GCA_015478945.1. Taxonomy (NCBI): domain Eukaryota; kingdom Metazoa; phylum Arthropoda; class Malacostraca; order Isopoda; family Trachelipodidae; genus Trachelipus; species Trachelipus rathkii. The sequence goes on from JABUQX010050915.1 coordinate 3,301, forward strand.
ATATAGGATAATAAGATTTAAAACCACTGATATCCTTCTTTTTTTCCATTTAAACCCTAACTGATGCTGTCACTTTTCACTTTCTCAAACTTAATAAAACTAATTTCCTTTCTAAGCCTCCTGATCATTTTGAGGTACTTGGCAAATCTAAGTTTATTGTAGGTAATGCTCGTTTCTGAAAATGACTCATTCGCCTGAACCTTTTCTGTACTGCTACTACTATTATCACTTTCTACCTTCAATTATTTGCATATTTCTTCAAGCATCCATTTTCTACTCAATTCTCTTATTTCAGTAGAAAATAAAGTCAGTTAGTATCTTGGGTTTACTAGTCTACTACAGTATTTAAACAATTATCTTGTTTTGATATACTATCTATTGATCTTTCTCTTCCTTTTTATTCATAAATCTAACTCTAATGCCTTCCGCTCTTCTTTATTCTCTGCTTCATCCTCAGAGTTTGAGATATGCTGGAGATCAAAAATGTAGAATAATTGATGATAAAATGATTTTGCCTTTAGTTTTCGTACCATGAGAAATGTTGCTAAACTTGAATTTCAAGATTTGCCATTTATTAACAGTCAAGCTTCAATGATTGATTTGTTTATAATATAAACTCCAGAGGTTTTTCAAACATTAAATCTTTCTAGAATCAAATCATGTGCTATTCCACCTTGTATTACATCTGAATTGCTAAGTGGGCTTGCTAAGATGTGAATCCAAATCTCTTCGTATTCTTTTGAGTTCATACACTAAAAAGCTGGAATGATTGAAATGTGTGTACAAATATTCCTACATTCTTTAATTAAATCACACTGTTCTTTGAGAAATAAGGCATCCTTAATAAATTGAAGTTTATGAATAAAACAAGAAAACTTGTGTATCCTGCTAAATCCATTCCAAGTTTCATGTTATATGCTCAATCTCGAAGGATCAAATGGATTATTTTTAGGAGGAATTTCCCAATTATTATTCATTAATTTCAAAAACTCATAGTGATTTAATTCCAGAATGAGAACCTTATATATACTGCAATGGAGTACACAGTCCAATTTTTTAAACTCGTTGGTAAGCCAGAGTGCAGTTAGAGAAAAATGCCTCGTTTGAATTATTTAGCTCTCTATATATCTGTAGTAAATGTATCTGATCAGCCTTAGATATAACTTCTCGAAACTGCTGATCTCAATTTCCCTGTATGAAGTTGGTAACTTTTTCTCAACAAAATATTTTCTACTAGAATAAGATATTTTGTTGAAGATGGCAAATAAGTTCTATGAATCCTTCTCTTCTGTGATTGTGAATGGCTGATTAATCATTGCGCAATAAAATTCATTGTTTTCTGTGATTTGGGGTCATTGGATATGCCAAATCTTTTGGGGAGAAACTCTCCTCAAAACTCACTTATTTCAAGGCTTGGATCTATTGCTCTTTAAGGTGTCCCGTTTCTAAGAAGTACAAGACTCTCCCGTTTACTAATAAATTTTGACTTAGATATATATTGAAATCTCAATGAGGGATTTTCCATATGTTCCATGAAGTGGCATTGTACTAAATTTAAGGTTTTATGTTGAAAGTTATATAAATATATATTTTTTTACATTCCCTTTATAGTTAAAGAAAGTTCATAAGAAAATCCGGTTCCGCCGAATTTCGCCGGCAATTTTCTTCTTGTGTATTCCGGCTATCCGGTTCCGGCCGGACTGAAATTTCAGTTCCGGTACACCCTATATATATTATTATATAATATATATAATATATATATATTATTTATATATATATATATATATATATATATATATATAATATATATATATATATATATATATATATATACATATATATATATATATTATATAATTAAAAAATTAAAATATATATATATATATAAATATATATATGGATATATGATATGAATATATATATATATATATATATATATATATTTTACTGTACGGATTTTACTTTAATCTAAACTACAATAATTTGAATTCAATTGGTCGTGAGGCTGCCTTCCAGGGCAACTGAAGGGGTATGAAATAACAAACACACACACTTTAAATTTATTACAAAAAAACACAGAAAAAGAAATGAAGCTACACCAATTATTATACCCAGTATCCAAATACCACTAAATTGTTACGAAAAATGTAAAGTCTACCACTACCCATTACCACAATACTCCATAATGTTATGTTAGTTACCACACTACAGGATTACCCAATAAGAATATATCAATTATAATAATACTAATAATACAAATTATATTTATAATTTCATATGACAAAATATAAATATCAAATAAAGAATATAATATTCTATATATGAAATCAATTAAAATAATATAAATATAAATATCAAATGTCCAATATACACAAGAAAATGTCACTTTTCAAAAGTTACATGCACCAATTATGGTACCTTTATTTGTTTTATTTTTACCACTTTTATTGTGAAGTTTAATTGTGAGTTGTTATTCCAAGTAATTAGTGTATCTAGGAAAGGAAGAGTGTTGTTGCTGGAATTTTCTAGGGTGAACTGTAATTTGTTGTCTATAGAGTTGATATGTGTTAGGATATGTTGTGGTTTGATATTGCGTGGAATGGCTGAAAAAATATCATCGGCATATCTTGAACCCATGAATGTTAGAGAACAGAGGGTTAGTGAAAAAATGATACTTTTCTATTAATTCCATAAATATATTACTAATGATAGGTGAAAGTGGAGATCTCATACTTAAGCCTTGTTTTTGTTTATAAAATTTGGAGTTGTAGTGGAAATGACTATGTTCCAGTGTAAGGGTGATTAATTGTTTTATGAATGGGAAAGGATGAGAGAATGCTATGTTGTTGTCATTTAAATGTTTTTTGTAATAGAAAGAGAGAACAAGGGGAAGAGGTACTGATGTAAACCAGGATATGGTGTCGTATAAAAAATAGCAACAACTTCAACAAAATTCAGGGTGAAATGTACATACATAGTTTAGAGAATACAAAAATGACAAACACAAATTACTATAAGAAGACTTAAGAAAAAATAACAACCTCCTAACAAAGAAAAAATACTCAGCATCAAATACATAATTAAGGACCTTGCTAAACAGTCGTCAAAACTTCACCTGAAGAGGCCATATATATTTGCCGAAAGCTAGTGTGTGTATTAATCAATAATTTTATTTGTAATTGATAAAAATTGTTTGCTCAATGTATTAATTTATTCAAGTTAATAATTAAAGTTCATCCTAAGATTTTTAGGGCAAATTGAATCAAATAAAAGTATCGAAACTAATTAAGAAGTTGAAAGCAATCTAGCCATTATATATAATATATATTATATATATATATATATATATATAGATATATATATATATATATATAATATATATATAAGATATAATATATTATATTATATATACGTATATATATAATATATTATATATATATATATATATATATATATATATAATTAGTATATATATAAATATATATATATATATAAGTATATATATATGATATATATATATTATATATATATATATATATAAATATATATTACTTAGAGGTGTACCAGAAATTCAGTCCGCTTTTTTCGGTTCCGGCGAAGCCGGAATTACTAATTCTCTATGAGAAAATGCTGGAAAGAGATTCTATTTATATACACACCCATAACTCATATTTTAAGTAAAAGAAAAACTTTTCACATTAAATTGGGAGATATTTTTTAAACGCTTTTCTCATATATATCCTGTTTCCTGAAAATGAAAGTAATTTCTCTGAATATATGGAAGGGAGACTGGAAAGGAGAGTAATTTTTGCTATACTGCTATTTTGGGATTAGCTTCAGGTCACTTTCCGACCAATTAAGTTAATTCTGTCTTTCCAGATTAGAAATTGATTTCTCTGTAAAAAAAATTTCAATTCTTTAAGAATTTCACCTTTTTAGAGCCCACTGATTTTCCTTTTTTTCCCTTTTTTTACACTAACTGACTCCTGTCACTTTCACTTTCCTCAAACTTAAAAAACTAAGTAACTTGGCAGTAATTTCTTTTCTTTTAATGCTCATGAGGATTTTTGAGATACTTGGCAAAATCTAGGTTATTGTAGATATGCTAGTTTCTGAAAATCTGATAGATTGATCACGCCTAAACCCTTCTTCTGTACTGCTACTCCTATTATCACCTTTCTACCTTCAATTATTTTCATATTTCTTTAAGCATCCATTTTTTAGTATCTTTATTTTTATAGAAAATAAAGTCAGTTTGTATCTGGGTTCTACTACAGTACTAAACAATTATCTCTTGTTTTGATATTGCTATTGACCCTTTCTCTTCGATTTTATTTCCATCAAATCTAAACTCTAATGCTTCTTCAGCTCTTCTTTTAAAGTCTCAACTCCGCTGTCATCCTCAGAATCTGAGAGATATGCTGGAGAGTTCAAATATGGAGAATAATTGATCGATATAATTGGATCTTGCCTATATTTCCGTAACCAATGAGAAATGGTTTGCAAGAACTCATCCAGAAATTTTTTCAGGTATTGTTATTTATTAGGCAGTCAAAGCTTAAAATGATTGATTGTGCTAATAATATAAACTTGCAGAGGTCTTTCAAACATTCAATTTTTCTAGAAATCAAATATGTGCTATCCACCTTGTATTAACATCTTGAATTTGCATAAGTGAGCTTGCAAGATGTGATCCAAGTCTCTTCTGTATTTTAAGTTCATGCTAACTGCTTTAAAAATGGAATGATCTGAAATGTGTACAAAATATTCCTACATTTCCTTTATTAAAGTCACACTGTTCTTTGAGAAATAAGGCATCTTTGATTTGATAATGAATTTTATGATAAAAAAAAAAACAAAAAAAGCTTGTATCCTGCTAAATCCGTTCCAAGTTTCATGTTATTGCTCCATCTCGAAGATCAAATGGATTTGTAGGAGGAATTCTCTCAATTAATTCATCATAATTCAATTCATAGTGATTTTAATTCCATAATGAGAACCAGGGAAGTACTTACAATGGAGTACACAGTCTAATTTTTAAAACTCGCTGGTAAGCCAGATGCAGTTAATAGAAATAAATGAATCATATCTGAATTATTAGCTCTCTAATATATCTGTATAAATGATCATCTGATCAGTCTTAGATAACTTCTCAAATACTGTTGATCATAATTTCCTGGTATGAAGTTGGTAACATCTTCTTTTCAAAATATTTTCTACAGGGATAGATATTTTTGTTGAAAGATGGGCAATAAGTTCTATAAATCCCTTCTCTTCTGTGACCGTGAATGGCTGGTTACTCATTGCGATGAGAATTCCATTATTCTCTGTGATTGGGGTCATTGATATGCCAAATCTTTTTGGGGAGAAAATCTCTTCAAAACTTACATATCTTTTCACGGCTTGGGTCTATTGCTCTTTTGTGGTTTCCCCTGTTCTAGAACATACAAGGACTCTCCCTTTTACTATTAAATTTTTGGACCTTTCAGATATTCTCGTCGATGAAATGATTTTCCATATGTTCATGAAGTGGAGTTGTACTAAATATATGATTTTATATTGAAAATTAAATATTACAATATATTTTTTTTACATTTTTTATAGTTTAAAGGAAAGTTGATAAGAAATCCGGTTCCGGCTTTTTAATTCCATAATGAACCAGGAAGTACTTACATGGAGTACACAGTCCATTCTTTTAAACTCGCTGGTAAGCGCAGATTGCCAGTTAAAGAAATAAATGAATCATTTGAATTATTTAGCTCTTATATTATCTGTAGTAAAGTGCAATATCTGAACTCAGTCTAGATAACTTCTTCACAATACTGTTGATTCATAATTTCCTGAAGAGGTGGTAAATCATCTTCTCTTCAAAATAGTTTTTACCAGGCGATAAGTTTTTTGTGAAAATGGAGCAATAAGTCTATGAAAATCCCTCTCTTCTGTGACTGTAGAATAGTTAGTTACTCCTTGCGATTAAATTCATTTTTTCTGGATTTGTCCATTGAAAAATGCCCAAATCTTTTTGGGGAGAAAATCTCTTCAAAACTTACATATCTCAGGCTTGGATCTATTGCTCTTTGTGGTTTCCCCTGTTCTAGAAACTCAAGACTCTCCCTTTACTATTAAAATTTTTGGAATTTCAGATATTCTCGTCAATGATGATTTCCATATGTATGAAGTGGAGTTGTACTAAATATATATTTAATGGTAAAACATTATGATAAATATATTTTTTTTTTACATTTCTTTATAGTTAAAGGAAAGTTGAATAAGAAATCTTCGTTCCGGCTGGAATTCTGGCGGATTTTTTTGGTGATTCCCGCTAATCCGGTTCCAGCCGAACTGAAAATTTCATTCCGGACACCTAATATATATAATATATGATATATATATTATATATATATATATATATCTATATATATCATAAATATATTATCTATATTATATATATATAGTAATAGCCTGGTGGGTAATTCGTGATAGTTTCAATAAAAACTTTCACCATCAAGTATGGTAGTTATTATGTCATATTACAAAAATATCAAAAAAATATTTGGTGTGCACTCTATAATATTAATATTTATGAGAATCATTTACAATTAATTAAAAAAATTATTATAACAAAACCTGATCATAATTACCCTAATTGGGGTGAAAAAATGATAATTTTTGGGTACAGTTATCAATATAATATTTGTTAAACAAATAAATTATTCAAAGATATATTATATATATATATAGTATATAATATATATATAATATAAAATTATATTATATATTATAATAATATAATATAATATATATTATATATATTATATATAGATATATATATAATTATTATATATATATATATAATAATATATATATATAATATATAATATATTGTTAAAAAAAATCAAAAGTAATATATATATATATACTATAAAATATATAATAATATATATTATATATATATATATATATAATAATATATATATAATATATATATATATATATTATATATTATATATATATATATTATATATTACATATAATATAATATATACTATAGGTTCAACTTTGAGAGCGTGCCTTTCTTCAATGTACATAATGGTTTTTCCAAACGAAAATGAACCGGCACAAACCAGTGGAGGTTAACTGAAATTACAGGAGGTTTGTGTCATTTTTGGTTGTTTCGTTTTATACTATCAACTGACACATTGACTATCCTCATTCTGCAATGTTATGGATACTTTTCAAAGATGTTCCTAAACTCTGATCGCTTCACCAATTTCATCATTTATGAAAGTACCTCAGCGGTGAAGATGAATGGTATGGAGTGAATGTTATATGCTTAAAAGGAAGGAAATGAGAGTCGAGAAAAGGAGTGGCAAGTGAATTATGTTTGTGTAGTTCGAGAATATTAATGCTAATATATTTTAGTTGCAAAAGTTCACGGGGGCAGAATTCAAAACTCGACTGCGAACAGGTTGGTGGCGCTGGTTTCTGGGGATAGCTTGGCCTTAAAGTTCGATTCCTGTACGTGTTACCCTCTGAAAAAGGGAATAAAGCGACGTTAACAGAGGATTTTTTTTTATTCTCGAAAAACATTTTATTAAGTATCTATTCTTTAAAAGGATCATTCATCAGTGTGGTATCTCCAACGTTAAATATTAACTTTCCTGTGGCAGTGGTGGAGAGCTGAGTACAAAACTCAAAAAAAAAATTTCATAAAACTTATACTCTAAAATTTTAAACATTTAAAAAAAAAATATCCTTTCATTTTGAACTATACTTCCATCCAAAGTCTTTACTCGTTAATTCTTCTCTCTTCTTTCGACCCTCGTTAATTTTCCAAAATAGTGTAGTCTCTCTGAAATTACCACTCTTCCTTCATCTTCTTCCACCGTGCCCATCTCTTTTGCAGATTTACCTTTAACTTATTTCTCGTCTCTTGTATTCGTCCCTGTAGCCGACTAATATTAATATGCTAAATAATATGCAAGAATCTTTTTAGCTTCTCTTTTATAAAAAGCAATCTTTATTGTCGGGCACCCACCATTCGCACACTCTTTTACTTTTTTTCTAATTATCTTTGCTCTACAAGCTAATGATTAGGTAACAATGGAGATCCCAACTGTCAGCCTTGTTTGTTTTAATTAAAATTTGGCGAGTTGTAGTGGAAATACTATGTTCCAGTGTAAGTGTGATTAATTGTTTTATGAAGGGGAAAGGATGAGAGAATGCTATGTTGTTGTCATTTACTCTTTGAATAGAAAGAGAGAAACAAGGGGCAGGTACTGAGTAAACAGGATATGGTCTATAAATCCAACCCACCGTGTTACCGATCCTGCCATAGGGGTATAAAGCAGTAAATATTTTTTTTTTTTTTTTTTTTTTTTATTAATTTTGTTTTTTCCAAACATCTTTCTTTGAAACTTATCAATGGCTTTTGATACAGCAGGGCACGCTTTTTTTTTGACTTTTATGACGCTTTGCACTCACCTCCTCAGTATCCCACCACCTTCCGCTCTTAACATCTCTTTACCCCTCTCCTCCCTACTCTGCGCCACATCACCATACTCCTTTGCGATCTGCTCCACCAACAGCTCGTCCTTCCCATCCATCACTTCCTGCTCCAATCTTCCTCGTTCCCACAGCTTTCACCCTACTCTCTTTCCCGCACCACTCCACATCCCGCACACCCTCTTACTTCCCAACCCTTGCCGCCCAAGTCGCCTCCTTCTGATACCTCCTATCCCGTTATTAACGCTTTTCATTTTACGTTCTCACTCTTAATTTACCGCATTCGCTATCCGTACGTCACTTCCTCTCAGCCAAGGTGTTTTTTTTTTTTTTACAATTCCCAAACATCTTTCTTTTTGAAACTTCATCAATGGTTTTTAATACCACGCTATTCTTTTTACTTTAAACCACTTCATCACCTCTTCATCCACCACTCAACTGTTAACAATTCTTACTTCCTACTTTACCATATTACTTCCCTTGCACTGCTAGCAACTGCCTTCCCCATTTGCTCAC
>JABUQX010050917.1:10000-15000 GCA_015478945.1 Trachelipus rathkii
TGTATTAGTCCATCTCAAATATGATTGAATATTGTTGTGCAGATTCTCTGGGAAAGCTTGCATTACTAAAATTTAATAAAATAGAATAATAAAGAACGTGGAACTCGAAGGATTTTAAACTATTTGGTAATAAAAGTAATCGGTAATTTAGTCAAGAAATAGAAGAATAGAATTAATATATAAATAAAGTAAGTGAACTTATATATATATCTATTATATATATTATAATATAATAATATAATGAATATATATATAGTATATACTATATATATATATATATTCAATATATATATTAATATAATATGATATAAATTTAAAATGATTATGAAAAAGTTTAACTTCCATTGATTATTATTTTGTCTAATTATAAAGATGTTCAAATAATATACTGTAGACATTATTTATGTATATATAATATATTTATTACTGTTTTTATACAATATTAGTGTATTTATATATGTTTCATCTAGATGAAACTAGTATTTCCCATATAGTCTTATATTATATATATATATCGGGAATTGTTCCATCGAGCTAAGCACCGATATATATGATATATACTATTAACTGAATTATATATATATATATATATATATATACTTTACTTTTAAAATGTTGATATAATATATTATATTGACTCTATGGTTTAATACTATATATTATTTGAGTTAATCATTCTCTAATGTTGAGTATATAAGTATTCGTTTGTATTACCGATTATTATAATGCAGGGCTAATTACTATTGATACCAACTTTCAGAACATTGAACTTGAGGTTACCTATACTCACTACAACGTTACTACTTATATACTATATACGTATATATCTACTATATATACCATATCCAAAATGACTACTTCGCGAATAGAGAAGAATGAACGAGCTCAGTTTCAATGGCTTTAATAGTACGTCTTAATTATAAGTCATTCTTTACTACGTCTTGCTTTATATGCTTTTAATTATATAATAATTTAGTTTATTACATTTAGTTATACTTCCTCTTTTTTTCTGACTGATATTTATCTAGTTATTATAAATATTACTACGAGCTCTTATCGTTTATCGTTTTCATTCAGTATAAGGTTATTTAATGGTTCCAATTCTGGTAAGCGACAAGCTGATATACATCTTACATATTTCATTGTTTTTTCTCTTTTATTTAATCATAATCATTATTATTATTAATTTATTATTATTATTAATTATATTATTATTATTTATTATTAATATAAATTAATATTTAATTTTATTTAATTATTATTTATTTATAATATAAATTTTATTATTATTTAATTTATATTCATTATAATATATTAATACTATATTAATTATTAATTATTATTATTATTTAATTTATACTATTATTTTATATAATATTAATTATATATTATTATTTAATTTTAATTATTTATAATATATTATTCAATTTTTAAATTATATTAATAATTTCTCACCTTTAATTGAAATGTTGAATCTCGTTAAGACTATAATACAATTTTGAAGGTTGGTTTAATAAAAATATAATATTTAATCATATTAAATACTATAATTTTTATACATAATGTTAAATTAATCAAGTTAAATTTTATAGAAGTGTTATAATTCTGAAAGTCTATTGTTTGGTCCAATCACGATTGAATATATATTATATTATATTATTATATTTAATTAAATTTATTATTATTATTATTATTATAAGTATATTCTAATTTTAATTATATAATTATATTTTTATATTTTTTATTTTTTTTTATATCTTAGTACAAATATTTATTTGATAAATATTTAATTATTATATTTATTATTAATAAAATATATTAAAATTTTAATATTATTATTCTATAATTTTTTGTATTTTTTGTATATAGATATCTACTAATTAATTACTTATATTATTAGTTTTATTTATGTTATATGTTAATGTTATTTTTATCATTTAGATTTCTCATTAATTATTATTTTAAAATTTATATATTTAATATTTATTATTATCATATTTATAACTTATTCACTAATGTAATAATATTTCACAATCTAGAATTGCATAATAAAATTTAATTTCGGATTAATGTCAACGTTACATAGTATATTATTGATATTTTAATAGATTAAACTTTAATTATATAGTTATATAATAAATTATTATTCTAAAGTATAAAATTATATTAAGAAATATAAATTGAGTACTCTAGTTTCGACACTACTCAATATATACATAGAAATATTGTCTTCTAAATTATTCACCTTTATATATATAAATAAAAATATATACATATATTATATTATATACTATATATATAATATTATATATATATATATTAATTATATATATATATATTATTATATATATATTAATAAATATTTATAATATATATATATATATATATTATATATAATATGAGCTAATAATAATATTAAATAATAATATATATATATATATATATATTATATATATAATATATTATATATATTCCGGAAGGGAAATACTGTACGATATTTGTATATATTTCCGCGTTCTCAACTAATTTAATTAAATATTGATGAGACAGATGGGTGCATTTTAGCTCCCCCCCTTAAATACTCCTCTATATAATTATAACTTTAAAAATACTTAAAAAAAAATAATGTAAGATATGTAATGTGTACATTGTATTTGTGTAATTACCAATTCTACGCCTTACGCAAGTCCTATTCTAAATACATAGACATAAGGTTTTCTACTTACATACCTTCTCACTACCTGAGGAACTCGGAATCGATATCATTCACCTGTATAATACTATATATTATATATATAATAGTATATATATATAGCTTTTATCAACAATACCTGTTTCAACTTAATCTAAATTGTTTGTAAAATAAAATAATAATAACAATACTACTCTCTTCTCACCATAGTATTCTTATCATATTCTATATCCTACTCGTGACTCTCATCTCTCTATAATATAGTATATCTCTCTCCTATCTCTCTCTTCTTCTTCTCTTTCGTAAATATTACTCACTTCTCTTCCTCTTCTCTATTCATATATATACTCTATCTATCCTCTAATCTCTATATCTATCTCAGTCTCTCATCTCATCTCTCTCTCTCTTCTATAGCAATGTACTTATTATTGTTTTGAAATAACTAATAATTAAATAAGCGTGAAAAATAATTTATAATTAGGGATAAAATATTATTTATTATGGGTAATTAATTGATGATATTGTTGGATTATTTAGGTATACCTCAGTGATTAGTTATTACTACCTAGTGGATATATTGTGGATTTTAGCCTTTGTTAGTGGTATTGTGCTTATATAGGGGGGAATTAATTTTTAATTTGGTTGTTTGTATGATTGTTGTTGTTTGTTGGTGTTATATTTGTGAGTTATATAGGATTATTGGTTAATCTTGGATTTATCTTGTGGCTAAACTTGGCTATATTATTGGCTATTTCGTCATAATATTTGTGTTATTACGTGCTTACTAGAGTTAGTGTGGATATTATGTTATCGATTATTGTGCTTATCGTGTGTAAGTGTGTAACTGTGGTTAGTGTGAAAACTTCTGTAATATAATATGTGGATATATTCGGCGATAATTAGATTATGTATAAGTGTTTTAATTAGTAATTTTAAGATGTGATAATTATAGAATGGTATTGTGGTTAGTATAGACATTGTTATAAGAGATTATAATCTAGTAATAGTATAATATGCATAATAATTGTATCAATAAGAATTAATATTAAATGATGATTAATTAATTGGTTATATTCTCTTCAGATGAAATTATATGATGAAGACTAATATTTGACAATGGTCATTTTATTGATAATCTATTATTCAATTATCTAAACATTGAGGATTGTGAAATAAGGCGAATAAATAGAGTATTATATGGTCATGTTTTACACATACATATGAGTCATATATATACTCGTGTTATTTATATAATATACATAATATGGTGATAAGATTAGACGTGAAATATAATAAATTAGTTTAATAATAGTAGTATTCTGTTTATGTATATATCATAGGGATATCTATATAATTATATATATATAAATATCATATATAATTAACATATATATTATTATATATTAATAATATATATAATATTATATATTATCATTATATATAATTATAAATATATTATAATTATATATTATTAATATATATTAATATATTATATATTGTATATATATAATTATAAATATATATACTATATATATATATAAATATATATATATTAATTTTATATAAGTATAATATATATATATATAATTGATTATTAAATTCATATATATTATTAATTTTCTAGAATTATATATATTAATATTATTAATTAATAAATTCTATATAAAGCTAATATATATATATATATATATTATAAATAAAATATATTAATATTAATATATATTTTATATATATATATATATATATATATATATATATTATATTATAAGTATATATATAATATATATTATTAATAAATTATATAATACGATTTATAATATATTATATAGGTATATATCCCTTATGTATAAAGTTTCATGGCAGTAGATACTATTATAGATTAGTCTTTTTTTATATGTTTGCTTTTTACTTCATATATAATTGTTATTATCTTTTATTATTTCACTCACTATGGGTTAGAATTCCATAGTTCTTTTTATAACAATAATTCAATGTAATAGAATTTAAGAGAATAAAAAAGAATAACTAAATCTTTTATATAATTAAAATCTGTATAGCTTTTCTTTGTAGTCAGTCAATTGTTCGTATCTGTTTGTTATATCAGAGCTCCGATCGATTATAAGCTGACGTCTCTGCCGGATTTTTTCCGTGTGGCAAAAAAAAAATCTGTTAGAAAAATTTATCTTTTGTATTATCGTATATTTATTTATACTAAAAGGCCACCCTGTAGACTCAGGTGGGAGAGCACTTCGCAAACCCAAAGCGAGGAGTGTCCTCGAGGGGTTTACGGCGCAACGGCTCGGCGGAA